>JAWWNH010000268.1:0-148784 GCA_034641385.1 Darevskia mixta
TCTAAACAGTGATGGCTAACCTTGACACCCCAGATGTTTTGGAACTACAACTCCCATCATCCCTGGCTAACAGGACCAGTGGTCAGGGATGATGGGAGTTGTAGTCCCAAAACATCTGGAGTGTCAAGGTTAGCCATCACTGCTCTAACATCATCCTAGGCGAGACACGTCCTGTTTTGGGCTTTATGATAGATATAATTTAAAGATCCGAGAGGTGTTAAAACCCATCAGTCACTCCCGGGCTGAGCTTAAATCTTCCTCCAGATGATCTATATCGCTTGAGGTATTAACGGTTTTCCAATTTCCATTCAATCAGCAGATCTTGCGCGTCTCCTGGCACACAGGCCAACGTTGGGTCATTAATAACTGCGGTGGAAATCAGTAGCCACGGCAAAGACTCTCCCCGGATAGCGCACTTGCATTTATATATCCCGTCCTATTTACGATGCAATTTCCTCATACATTGCCCCTGAAGGACCAGGTGCGCAGCCTGGGAGTCATTTTGGACTCACGGCTGTCCATGGAGGCGCAGGTCAGTTCTGTGTCCAGGGCAGCTCCATCTGGTACGCAGGATGAGACCCTCCCTGCCCGCAGACTGTCTCGCCAGAGGTGTGCATGCTCTGGTTATCTCCCGCTTGGACTACTGCAATGCGCTCTCCGTGGGGCTACCTTTGAAGATCACCCGGAAACTACAACTAATCCAGAATGCGGCAGCCAGACTGGGGACTGGGAGCGGCCGCTGAGACCATATAGCACCGGTCCTGAGAGATCCGCATTGGCTCCCAGTACATTTCCAAGCAAAATTCAAAGTGTTGGTGCTGACCTGAAAAGCCCTAAACGGCCCAGTATACCTGAAGGAGCGTCTCCACCCCCCATCATTCTGCCCGGACACTGAGGTCCAGCTCCAAGGGCCTTCTGGCGGTTCCCTCACTGCGAGAAGTAAAGCTACAGGGAACCAGGCAGAGGGCCTTCTCGGTGGTGGCCCCCGCCCTGTGGAACGCCCTCCCATCAGATGTCAAGGAGATAAACCACTATCTGACTTTTAGAAGACATCTGAAAGCAGCCTGTTTAGGGAAGTTTTATAATGTTTGATGTTTTATCGTGCTTTTAATATTCTGATGGGAACCTGGTTCCCTGTAACCTCGCTTCCCGCAGGGAGGGGACCGCCAGAAGGCCCTCAGAGATGGACCCCCAGGCAGAACGATGGGGGTGGAGACACTCCTTCAGGGATACTGGGCCGTTTAGGGCTTTCAAGATCAGCAACAACACTTTGAATTGTTCTCGGAAACGTCCTGGGAGCCAATGTAGGTCTTGCAGGAGAGTCAGAGGGAGAAGACAGGGAGGGGGAGGTGTCAGGAGGTGAGGGGCTAACAGGGCTTAGTGAGCAGGGGGAGTTTGTGGCACCCCACTTGTCACCTTTTTCCAGGATGACAAGGAACCAGTAGGGAGCACATTTTGGGTTTGATCAGTCAAGCAGCTCTAAATCCACCAAACAGTTACCTCGTCCAGACCACGCTTTACCAGCTTTTCCACAAGGATGTCATTCCACAAGGGGACCTTGCTGAAATCAAGATACACTACATCTGCAGCATTCCCCCGATCCACCAATCTTGTAACTCTATTAAGAAACCCGTGCCGGGCCTGAGTAATCCCGCATCCTTTCCTAAGTGCTCACAGACTGTTTAATTCACGACCATGAGGACTAGGCCCTTGCGATATATTTAAGGAATCGCAGAGTGGTATAGCACTCGCTCTGCACGCAGAAGCCCCCGGGCTCAGTTCCCAACAGCATCTCCCAGTAGTGGTGGGAGAGAACCTCAGCCTGAGACCCTGGAAAGCTGCTGCCGGTCAGTGCAGGCGGGTACTGAGCTTGGCGGACCGCTGGTCTGACTCTCTTATAGGCAGCTTGCTATATTGCTTATGACCCTTGGATCACCGCTTTCCAGCCTAACCGTTAAAACTGCGCCAAATTATAACATATTGGATTTACTTAAAATTCAATATTCTGTCTCCCTGGTTCCTGGGGGGAATGAATAGCTTTTGGCCCAGCCCTACTCCATTAGGAAGGAACATGAGAGAGGCCTCTGTATCCTTCAACCCTCATAATTCTTTTTTTTTCTTTCTTTCCCCAACGCTCCCCAGCAAACGTTAATTTCTTTGTTGACCGTTTCTGCCCATGGCCCAGGCAGACAGGCGGCTGGGCCCTCGCCCTCTCTGGGCTCTCCCAGCCTCGCTCTGGCACCATCGATGGGATTTTAATAGGTGTATTTTCAAATTAGTTCTGGGGCTTTCAGGACTTATCAGTTAAATGAGCTTTTCCAAATTGATTCAGAGGTCACCCAGAGAAGTTTTCAGGCTCTGTTATCTCTCCCCCAGAAGGTTCCAGGGGCAACGGGGAGAAGAAGGAAGTCTGAGGGAAGAGGTTGGGGGTGTGTGGGAGGGAAAGAAAGAAAGAAAGAAAGAAAGAAAGAAGAAGAGAGAGAGAGAGAGAGAGAGAGTGAGGGAGGGAGGGAGGGAGGGAGGGAGGGAGGGAGGGAGGAGGAAGGAAGGAAGGAAGGAAGGAAGGAAGGGAAGGAAGGAAGGAGGAAGGAAGGAAGGAAGGAAGGAGGGAAGGAAGGAAGGAAGGAAGAAGAAAGAAAGAAAGAAAGAAAGAAAGAAGAAAGAAGAAAGAAAGAAATGGAAGGAGGGAGAGAGGGAGGGAGGGAGGGAGAAAATGAGCAAGAGAGAGAGAGGAAGGAAGGAAGGAAGGGAGGGAGGAGGGAGGGAGGGAGGGAGGGAGGGAGGAAGGAGGGAAGGGGGGAAGGGAGGGGAAATGGAGGGGGAGGGAGGGGGAGGGAAGGAAGGGGGAAGGAAGGGGGAAAGGAAGGAAGGAAGGAAGAGAGAGGGAAAATGAAGGCGGGAAGGAAGGAGCATAGGAGCCGAGGTCCCTTTGCCCCCCCCAATAAATATTTGAGGGTGCCACCGCCCCTAAGTTGATGGGCACTGCATTCAAATAATGTACGTGAGCTACCTCTTGTTATTGATGCAAGGAGGGGCTTACCTGGGGGCCCCAATATCGATTCAAGTTGCCAACCTGGAGGGGAGGGAGGGGAATAAAGGAGGAAGGAGGGGAAATAAAAGGAAGGAAGGAAGGAAGGAAGGAAGGAAGGAGAGAGAGAGAGAGAGAGAGAGAGAGAGAGAGAGAGAGAGGAGAGAGGAAGCGAAAAATCTTTCTTGAAACTAAGTGGCTCAAACAGGGGGCGAGAACGGCCTCTTACTTAGCTGCGAGGGAATTAAATGAAATCCTGATATGAATTTGACAAGCCTGTGGAACAGCAAGCAAAGATTTATCCGTTATTATTTATCATAATTAAGTCCCGCTAATAGATTGGGAAAGCTGAGGTTCTGGGGGATATTTCTATTTATAATGAATGCACGGGGGAGCAAATTAGCCGAGGGCTTAGTGTATCCTCTTCCCCGCCCCAAGCGCCGTGCAAGTCAACATGTTGAGATATTTATTTATATTTCTTGAACAGGGGTGGGGAGAGGTGGGGGAGAACTGGTTCCCAAAAGAAGATCGCCCGAAAGAGCTTCTCGCTTGGTTAATTTGTCGGTGGGCCCACCGCTGGAACTTCCGAGTGGATCCGACGCCTGGACCTGTTTCCGTGTGAACGGAAACGAATCCGGAGCGAGGTGGTTGGTGTGGGGGGGGGGAGTTTGAGAGAATCGAAACGAGGTTCTATCCACGGCTGGGGGAGTGGGACTCGTTAAAAGCAGTTCGCGAGAGAGCTGCTGGTCAGATTACGCTGAATTATTATTATTATTATTATTATTATTATTATTATTATTATTATTATTATTCGCCTTCAAGGTATGTTCCACAGCGATGTACAAAATCTAATTTTGTAAAAGCTAAAATGAACCGTTGCGAAACAATTACAAAATATCAGGTGGTGGTTGTTTTTTTGCAACATACACATGCAGAAAATATTCAACCTTTCTCAGTAAAAAAAACCAAACGCGCCCAGTAAATAGATGAATATCCCGCCGCCGCCCTCGAACCCGGATTTACCCGTTTCTGCGTTTTTGTGGGGGTTTTAAGTGGAGCTGACTCCTGGGTAAATGACCCACACTCAGTGGAGTTTACTCCAGAGTGCACGTTTATAACTTTGTGCTGCGAATCAGATTGGAACCACTTTCGTTTTTAATCCGATTTACCGTTTCCCTTGAAAGTCTGGGATTTTTCCCCCCTTTCAAAAATACATTATATATATATATTATACATTATATATATATATAATATATATATATATATATATATATATAATGTATAATATATATATAAATGTATTTTTGAAAGGGGGAAAAATCCCAGACTTTCAAGGGAAACGGTAAATCCGGATTAAAAACGAAAGTGGTTCCAATCTGATTCGCAGCACAAAGTTATAAACGTGCACTCTGGAGTAAACTCCACTGAGTGTGGGTCATTTACCCAGGAGTCAGCTCCACCGGACACAGTGAAATTTACTTCTGAGTAAATATCCTAAAGTCTTGCTCTGTCATTTGAGGAGACTTTTGCCACCACAATGAATTGCCATCATGTTTCCTTGTTCCAATCCAGCTGTGATTTTTTTTTTGAGGGGGGGGGGTCTTATAATTTTTTCGTTCCCACCTCCCACCCCGCTTTTCCTTCTGAAAGACAAAACACCGCATAGTAAACACACCCTGTAAAAAAGAAAGGAAAAAAGAATCTATTTTCATCTGGGATGAGGGGGGGGGGCCAAACTGATTTCAATAAAGATGGGTGCACCACCACAACTCTCTAAAGTGAATTCACACTATAAGGGTTCAACAGACATTAATGTTATTACTATTAATTTCAATAGCAAAAGTAATATTATTAATATCATTGATAAACTTAATATTATATTAATATCAATCATAAACTTAATATTATATTAATATCAATGATAAACTTAATATTATTAATATTAAATTAAATAATAAAATTAACATCATTAATAATAATAATAAATGATATAATTGATATTAATTTTAATAATACAATTAATATTATTAATTCTAATGAAGAGGGAGATTGGACTGGCTCTCTCGTCTATCAGCTCGCAGATCCAGACGGGCCTTTTTGAAAAAACTCAGGCGCAGGCGATAAAAGAATCGGAGGAAGCCAGGCTCCCAGAGGTCCTCTAGTCTAACCCCCTCCAATGCAGAGGCTGGTCACTGGGCAGCTGTCAGGGCAAAAACTGCCCTTTAATGGCTGGCTTTAGATACCTCGCGATGTGCTTATACTTATTCTGTTCCAACTAGATAGTTTTTCCCACTGTTCTGCGTTTTATAACCGACGCTTTCGTGAGCCGCCTTGAGCGCCAGCTTGGGAGAAAGGCGGGGTGCAATAAACAAACAAATCAAATGAGCGTGCCCAACTAAATCCTACTCAGAGTAGACCTGCTGAAATGGGTTTGGCATGGCTAACGCGCAGAAGAACCATTAATTCCAGTGGCGTCTACTCTTGAGTAAAATTCGGGTCCGGCCTTCTGTTATTTGGCAATGCAGGATCCATTTTTCTGGTGCGTCAAATGTGTCTGCGTCTGGCATACGAACAGAATCACAGAATTGGGGGAGTTGGAAGGGGCCTCGAGGGGTTCATCCAGTCCAACCCCCCAACCCCCTGCAATGCAGGAATCTTTTTGCCCGACGCGGGACTCGAACCCGCGACACCCCTGAAGAATGAATATCAAACGGATGCAGTCCCTCTCACTGTGTGGGAGAAGGTTGCGGAAATAAGATCGACCGCCTCGTAAATTCTCCGCCTGACATCAAATGCTGCGTTTAATACCTCGCTTGGCTTGGAGAGATTGAGTAGCTGGGCGTCAATTCGATTTAAGGGCAGAGGCGATGCGGAGCCGGGTCATTTTCTCACGGGGTGGGGCTTGCGTGTGCGTGCGCAAGAGGGTGGGAAGAAGGCTAATAACAACGCAGGTTTCCAATCGGCTTTCAGACCTCCGGGGCTCTCTCCGCCCTGCGTTAGAACGTTCGCAGCTGCCGCGGCCAACATGCGTGTTTAGCCGCACGTGTGAAAGCAGGCTGGGTGAATGGAAGGGCCGTTCTCCCGTGCAGCACAACTCCGTGCCCCTTTGAGGCTGCTCAGGGCAGAATCTCACCAGTGCTACACCCCCACCCCACAAATCCTATACACTGTATTTTTAAAGTACAGTATATAACAGTGATGGCTAACCTTGACACTCCAGATGTTTTGGGACTACAACTCCCATCATCCCTGAGCACTGGTCCTGTTAGCTAGGGATGATGGGAGTTGTAGTTCCAAAACATCTGGAGTGTCAAGGTTAGCCATCACTGGTATATAACTTCCCCTCAAAGAATCCTGAGAACTGTGGGTTCCCCCTCAAAGAACTACAATTCCCAACAACCTTAACAGGCCATAGTTCCCAGGATCCTTTGCAGGAAGCCACTTGCTTCAAATGAGGGTTACTGGGGGTTATTGTTTTTACCGGCTCCCTCGGCCAGTAAAGCGAGATGAGGGCCGCAACCCCAGAGTCGTCCGCGACTGGACCTAATGGTCAGGGGTCCCTTTACCTTTTATACACCTATGGATGTTGTGAGTGAGTTTCTTGTACTTGCGTGGCGAGGAACTCTCTCACTTAATCCAGAGCAGGCGCCCTTCAGACAGACCGTTGGACCACATACACATCTGGCAAGTTGGGACACATAACTGGGGGTTTTTTTAAAGGGGGAAAATGAAGAAATATGTTCCCAATTGCATAAAGGTAAAGGTAAAGGGACCCCTGACCATTAGGTCCAGTCGCGGACGACTCTGGGGTTGCGGCGCTCATTTCGCTTTACTGGCCGAGGGAGCCAAGATGGAGGTCATGTGGCCAGCAGGACTAAGCCGCTTCTGGCGAACCAGAGCAGCGCATGGAAATGCCGTTTACCTTCCCACCGGAGCGGTACCTATTGATCTACTTGCACTTTGACGTGCTTTCGAACTGCTAGGTGGGCAGGAGCAGGGACCGAGCAACGGGAGCTCACCCCGTCATTGCGGGGATTCGAACCGCCGACCTTCTGATCAGCAAGCCCTAGGCTCTGTGGTTTAACCCACAGCGCCACCTTTGGGTCTATCTCCACGCAACTTTTCCTTTTCCATTCTATCTTTACGCCGGCCACATGCAGGCCCTTCCGTGCGTACCTTGCACAGATTTTTGCAAGCAATCTCCAGGCAAGCCATTTAAACTCCCTTCCCTTGTATGCATCCTTATCCTGCCCTCGCCGCCTCTCTTCCTCGTGAGATTCTGTGTGTGGTGCACAGACATTCACAGAGAGAATATTATGGGTCGGAGCCAACACAGATTCTAGAACTATTGACCTTAATGGGCTTGGCTTAGCCACGCCGGTCAGTTTCAGTTGGTCTGCTCACTGAGGATTAATTTTGGATGAAGCCCTTTGAGCGAGTCCTTGTATATAGCGTATTTTTCCTGTCTATAAGACTCCCCCATGTATAAGACGCCCCCTATTTTGGGGGACTCAAAAGAAAATGGGGAGGGGGAGATGTATCCGTGTATAAGACGCCCCCTAATTTTTGACATTATTTTTTGGGGGGTGGGGAACCTAGTCTTATACACGGAAAAATACGGTATATTTTCCATCTGCAGCTCAGATTTCCACTCTATACATACACAAACAAAGGACACACACACAAACAAAGGACACACACACACACACACACACACACACAGATAGATGTTTGCATGAAAACCCTCCCAGTTCAGACCTCTCTCTTCCCCTCTCCCTGAATTATTTTTTCTTCCCTTTGTCCTTTCCTCCAACAGTTTTCTCTCTCTCCCTCTCTCTCTCTCAACCCCCCCCCATTTTCTTCCCTCCCAGATTGGGGGGGGGGAGTCTAGGAGATGTGTTTGTCAATATCCCTGCTTGCTGTTCTGTGCCTAATATCGATTGAGCTTTGCTGATATATTTTTTTTAAGATTTCTGGCCTATTCATTTCATCCAGCAGTATACAGGGTTGAAATCCCCTCTCCCCACCCCACCCCTATTTCTTCCCCCTTTCCTTTATTTCATTTTCTTTCCCACACACCCCTTGGCTCCGCCGCTGTAAAGAAGTTGCAGATCCACAAACAAACAACAGCCCCCTCCCCCCCAAAAAGAATGCACCTTTAAAATAAAATATAATAATCTCTGTTGGTGGGGTAATAACCTAACGGGGGAGGCGAATGGAACAGAATAAGCTGGCATCCTGCAGCTAAAATTGCGACATTGAGGGAGATCTGAAGAGACATGTTGGGAGGGATTGAGGGAAGCACAGCTGGATGGGACCCAGTCCTAGTTATAGTCAGAAAATATTCTTTCGTATTGTAGTAGAACGCCGGAAACTGCATTTTTCCTATAGCGGCCGCCGAGACCACATAACGCCGGTCTTGAAAGACCTACACTGGCTCCCAGTACGTTTCCGAGCACAATTCAAAGTGTTGGTGCTGACCTTTAAAGCCCTAAATGGCTTCGGTCCTGTATACCTGAAGGAGCGTGTTCACCCCCACCGTTCTGCCCGGACACTGAGGTCCAACTCTGAGGGCCTTCTGGCGGTTCCCTCACAGCGAGAAGTAAAGCTACGGGGAACCAGGCAGAGGGCCTTCTCGGTGGTGGCGCCCGCCCTGTGGAACGCCCTCCCAGCAGATGTCAAGGAGATAAACAACTATCTGACTTTTAGAAGACATCTGAAGGCAGCCCTGTTTAGGGAAGTTTTATAATGTTTGATGTTTTATTGTGTTTTTAATATTTTGTTGGGAGCCTGGTTCCCTGTAGAATCATAGAATCCTAGAGTTGGAAGAGACCCCAAGGGCCATCCAGTCCAACCCCCTGCCAAGCAGGAAACACCATCCAAGCATTCCTGACAGGTGGCTGTCAAGCCTCTGCTTAAAGACCTCCCAAGAAGGAGACTCCACCACACTCCTTGGCAGCAAATTCCACTGTCGAACAGCTCTTACTGTCAGGAAGTTCTTCCTAATGTTTAGGTGGAATCTTCTTTCTTGTAGTTTGAATCCATTGCTCCGTGTCCGCTTCTCTGGAGCAGCAGAAAACAACCTTTCTCCCTCCTCTATTACCAGACTTTTAGAAGACATCTGAAGGCAGCCCTGTTTAGGGATATTCTTCACAACAGTGAGCAGAGCAGTGGGGGAAGCGAAGACAATGGCAACAATTAACTATAACGTTGCTCCCTGCTCCTGCTCAGGCTGCACGGAAAAAGCGTTTTGGTTCCAGAAATTCACTGTGATTGTGCAGATAACATATAGTAGAAATCTACAGGGTGGGGTCTTAAGCGTGTGAAAACAGTCCAGATCCAACGATTCCCCAGGCATGCACCTCCAGATGGTGGAGACATCAGGCTCCATCCTGGCACCTGGGCATAGAATCATAGAATCCTAGAGTTGGAAGAGACCCCAAGGGCCATCCAGTCCAACCCCCTGCCAAGCAGAAAACCCCATCCAAGCATTCCTGACAGGAGGCTGTCAAGCCTCTGCTTAAAGACCTCCAAAGAAGGAGACTCCACCACACTCCTTGGCAGCAAATCCCACTGTCAAACAGCTCTTACTGTCAGGAAGTTCTTCCTAATGTTTAGGTGGAATCTTCTTTCTTGTAGTTTGAATCCATTGCTCCGTGTCCGCTTCTCAGGAGCAGCAGAAAACAACCTTTCTCCCTCCTCTATATGACATCCTTTGATATATTTGAACATGGCTATCATATCACCCCTGAACCTTCTCTTCTCCAGGCTAAACATACCCAGCTCCCTAAGCCGTTCCTCATAAGGCATCGTTTCCAAGCCTTTGACCATTTTGGTTGCCCTCCTCTGGACACTTTGCAGCTTGTCAGTATCCTTCTTGAACTGGGGTGCCCAGAACTGGACACAGTATTCCAGGTGAGGTCTGACCAGAGCGGAATACAGTGGTACTATTACTTCCCTTGATCTAGATGCTATACCGGTACTCCTATTGATGCAGCCCAGAATTGCATTGGCTTTTTGAGCTGCTGCATCACACTGTGGACTCAGTGTCTTCCCTCAGTCGCAAGTGCCCGATAGCCAGGTGCAAAACGCGCCTGGCGCCTGGCTAATTTCGAACACTGAAAAGCTAAGAGTAGATGCATAAATGTAGCAGCCATGTGCGTAGCCTCAGATTAAACCAGGCCACAAGGCAATGGGAGGAGACGCCAAAGTTGCGTCAACATAAGAACCTAAGGAGAGTTCTGCAGCTGGATCAGGCCAAAGTGTTTGTGTGTGTGTGTGGCGGGTCCTATCCAGTGCAGTATCCCGTACTCACAGTGGCCTACAGGAAGTCCTCAAAGGGAAACCCCCAAAGCAAGACCTGAGCCCAGCAGCAACTCTCCCATATCCTCCGATGAAAATAGGGACATCCTATTAAAAGGATGATGATATTCATACCCTGCCCATCTGACTGGGTTACCCCAGCCACTCTGGGCAGCTACCAACATATTTAAAAACACAATAAAACAGTAAACGTTAAAAAAAATCCCTATGCAGGGCTGCCTTCCGATGTCATGTAAAGGTTGTATAGTTACTTATCCCCTCCAATGTTTCTCCCATGAAAATAGGGACGTCCTATTCCATCCCCTCCAACATTTTTCCCATGAAAATAGGGACGTCCTATTCCATCCCCTCCAACGTTTCTCCCCTGAAAATAGGGACGTCCTATTCCATCCCCTCCAACGTTTCTCCCATGAAAATAGGGACGTCCTATTCCATCCCCTCCAACATTTCTCCCATGAAAATAGGGATGTCCTATTCCATCCCCTCCAACGTTTCTCCCATGAAAATAGGACCGTCCTATTCCATTCCTTCCAACGTTTCTCCCATGAAAATAGGGACGTCCTATTCCATCCCCTCCAATGTTTTTCCCATGAAAATAGGGACGTCCTATTCCATCCCCTCCAACGTTTCTCCCATGAAAATAGGGGCGTCCTATTCCATCCCCTCCAACGTTTCTCCCATGAAAATAGGGATGGCCTATTCCATCCCCTCCAATGTTTCTCCCATGAAAATAGGACTGTCCTATTCCATTCCTTCCAACGTTTCTCCCATGAAAATAGGGACATCCTATTCCATCCCCTCCAACGTTTCTCCCATGAAAATAGGGACGTCCTATTCCATCCCCTCCAACGTTTCTCCCATGAAAATAGGGACGTCCTATTCCATCCCCTCCAATGTTTCTCCCATGAAAATAGGGACGTCCTATTCCATCCCCTCCAATGTTTCTCCCATGAAAATAGGGACGTCCTATTCCATCCCCTCCAACGTTTCTCCCATGAAAATAGGGACGTCCTATTCCATCCCCTCCAATGTTTCTCCCATGAAAATAGGGACGTCCTATTCCATCCCCTCCAATGTTTCTCCCATGAAAATAGGGACGTCCTATTCTATTCCATCCCCTCCAACGTTTCTCCCATGAAAATAGGGACGTCCTATTCTATTCCATCCCCTTCAACGTTTCTCCCATGAAAATAGGGGCGTCCTATTCCATCCCTTCCAACGTTTCTCCCATGAAAATAGGGACGTCCTATTCCATCCCCTCCAACGTTTCTTCCCTGAAAATAGGGACGTCCTATTCCATTCCTTCCAACGTTTCTCCCATGAAAATAGGGACGTCCTATTCCATCCCCTCCAACGTTTCTCCAATGAAAATAGGGACGTCCTATTCCATCCCCTCCAACGTTTCTCCCATGAAAATAGGGACATCCTAAGGAAAAACAGGACGTTCTGGGATCAGCTCAGAAACTGAGATGGCTTCTGTAAATCTGGGACTGTCCCTGGAAAATAGGGACACTCAGAGGGTCTGCTCTTCCAGTTCCCAGCAAGTGCTCTTCAGACTTCAGAGACGTACTGTGGGCAGAACATGGTCCCCATATCTAGTAGCCATCCATACATTATCGTCCCTGCATCTGTCTAATCCTTCTTTTCAAAGCCATCTCTAAGAAGAGGCCTGCAGTTGTATCAGGCCATAACTCGGAAGCTATACGCTGGCTCCCTTGGCCTATATAGCGAGATGAGCGCCGCAACCCCAGAGTCGGTCACGACTGGACCTAACGGTCAGGGGTCCCTTTACCTTTACCTTTACATTAATAGTTCTAGTTACAGGTAGGTAACTAGTGTTGGTCTGCCATAGTCGAAACAAAATAAAAAAAATTCCTTCCAGTAGCACCTTAGAGACCAAGTTTGTTATTGGTATGAGCTTTCGTGTGCATGCACACTTCTTCAGATATTAATAGTGATAGTGCATAGCTGTCAACTTTCAGATTTGAAAATAAAGGATTTTTTCAAACTTTCGGATTTGAAAATAAGGGATGCCGCGAGGGCAGTGCAATGGCACCAAGTAGCCTCGCCACCCTGCGCTCCAGAGGCTGTGCGCGAACGGGTGAGCGAAAGAGCGAGCGCGTAGACGGCAGGCAGGCTGTCTGTCTGGTTGGGCGTGAGGGTCTGGCTGCACAAGGCACAAGGGTCTGGCTGCACCAGTCGGTCTCAGACTCCTGATTGGCAGCCGAGCAACGCAGCTGAGGAGCCTCCCTGGCCGGCAGGGAGGGAGAGGAGCTGCTTCCTTGGAAATCCGGGACATTTAAGGGATATCAACAATCCGGGATAGCAGCGGGAAACGGCATGGGAATAAGGGAGTTTCCCGCAAAAAAAGGGGAGGGTTGACAGCTATGGTGATAGTGATATTTTAGGGAGCAGGCTAGCAGGCGGGGCCCATGACTTACATCCTAGGAGCCTACACAACACAAAACACTGTTGCTGTATGTAGGCTTTATTTCATTTGTTTTTTAATCTTATATTTTGGAAATGTACATCCAGGGGTTTTTTCCTTCAATTTTTTGGGGGCCCCCAAGAGAGTGGGGCTCCCAGCTATAGCTTGTTAAGTTTATAAATAAATCCGGCACTGTGGGATGTATAACACTGGTGCAGTCAATCACAACATTCCTAGAGTGTACACAAGGGTTCTTGGTCCTCCAGCTAGTTTCCTGTGCCTGGAGGAGGATCATTTCCTTTGTGTGACCAGAGGTGGGAGTGGCCTTACCTGAAGCACAGAGGTCAGAAGCCATTCTCCCCCTCTCTTCCCACCAGGACTCCGAGGATGCAACATCTCAGGAGATGCTCTCTTGGCTTCCAGCCAAGAGAGGCCCACATGGAGCCTTTCTCCCTTAAGGAGAATCTCCACATGTAAATACATTTAATCTAAGCTAGCCTGCCTTTCTGAGACTGTAGAAGCTTGAAATGACTGTGAGTAAAACCTTTATACTTTTATAAGCTTATGTGTCGTGTATTTTCTTTTAAGAGGGAACCAGGGGAAATATGTGCCAGGATCTGCCTTATTCTAGAAGTTCATAGGAACTTAAACGCCACGCTTTGCTGCGCTTTATTGGGGATGAGAAACTCTGCTAGTTTGGAGCTTGTTAGCACAAGCTGGGATAGGAAATATTAATCAATATTCCCTCATCCACATTCCCTCTCATCTCCTACAAAGGGTTTTGAGGCCCAGAACTGCGTATTTTGTGTATTTTTAAAGGATTGCTTTGGATTGTGATTTTTGGCAGAGTAGAATTTTTCTGTTTGTACTTCCTGGTAAGCACATGGTCCTTTGTTCTCCATTGTGCTGTGAAAAAGGGGATTAGCGACCCCTCCCCTCCCTCAGAGCTCACAGACCTCAGAGGCAGTGAAGATTAGTTTGCATTTTGAGATTTTTGAGTTTTGATTTTTGAATTTTAACCATTTTTGGGAATTTTTGAAATTTTGGAAATTTTGGAAATTTTTGAGGATTAAGATGGCAAGCTCAGGTTTTGATAGTGAAGCAAGATCAAGCTTTATGCTGCTGAATGATCGTAACTTTGTGCAATGGAAGCAGCGCCTTTTAGTGCATCTTGGTGCAAAACAAGTGCTTAAAGCGGTGAAAGATCCCAAACCTGATTTTGCTGATTTAACCAAGAAAGCAGATTGGGAAAGGCAAGATGCAGAAGCTAAACACATAATTTTGAGCAGTTTGAAAGATGAGCATTTATCTCTGATTGACTATGAAAGTGATGCATCTCAGATTCTAAAGGATATTGAGAGGGTTTATGCACAATCATCAGAGAACTCTTATAGACATTTATTGGATAAACTGCTGAAGTTAAAGATGAATTCCAGAGAACAATTTACAGGGCATTTTAAGGACTTTAATGAAATTGTTCAAAGGATTGCCCTAACTCCCAGAGCTTTTGATGATGCAACCAAAGTGACTTTTATGCTGGCATCATTAGGAAAAGAATTTACTTCATTTAAGAGTATAATGGATCACACCAGAGATTTGACTTTTAATGAACTAGTAAATCACTTAAGAGAGGAATGCAGAGATTACCTTGATTCTCCACAAAGGAATCCAAGGAGGGACACAAGTTATGTTTCTAAGCAATTTCCCAAGTCTAAGGAAGTGTCCAAAGAATTAATATGCCATAACTGCAATTTAAAAGGGCACATTGCAAGGAGTTGCCAGAAGCCCAAGAATAAGTCCCGCCCCTTTCAACCAAAAGGTGAAAAGAAGGGGGGTCACGAGCGTACATTTCTACTGCAAGAAAAGAGTTTAAATGTGCAAAGAAATGAAAGGAAAAGTGACCAATTTATTTTAGATTCGGGAGCTACAAACCATTTTGCGCATAAAAGAGAATATTTCAGAGAAATTAATGATAGTGAATGGACTGAAATCCAGATTGCTGATGGAAATGTTCTAAAATCACAAGGTGCAGGTTCAATGCGTTTGAAATTCAAGGTGAACAATGAATCTCTTGAAACAACTGTGCCTAATGTTCAATATGTCCCAGAATTGAATTGTAACTTGCTTAGTGTGTCTGCTTTAGACAAGAAAGGTTTCAAGGTTACATTTGCCAATGGAGAATGCAATGTAACGAAAAATGATGAGGTTTATGCTCAAGGGAAACTAATCAATGGTGTTTATGAGATTAACGTTTCAGAAAACCAATCAGCACAAGTCGCCCAATCCAAGCAGAAGCATGAAGCAGATCTGGAGCTCTGGCATCGAAGACTGGGTCACCGGGATATCAGAGTCATCCAGGGACTGCAGAATGGAGATCTTGTGAGAGGTCTACAGGTAAACAAAAGTAGCACACCCACACCAAAATGTGTAACTTGTGTAAGTGAAAAAGGAGTCAAACCTTCTTTCCCACGTTGTGCAGAAAAGAGAAGCACAAAAGTTCTGGACATTGTGTACACTGATTTAGCTGGACCTATGAATATACCTTCTTTAGGAGGAAATAGGTATATTCTTATCTTTTTGGATGATTATTCAAAGTTTTGTGTGGGATACCTTCTCAAAGAGAAGAGTGAAACAGTGGAATTGTTCAAGCAATACGTAAGCATGGTCAAGAACAAATTCCATCGAGCACCCACCACCCTAATGTCCGATAATGGTGGGGAGTTTTGCTCACGTGAAATGGAAGCCTTCATGGCTCAGGAAGGCATAGCACATGTGACCACAGTAAGCTACACACCTCAACAAAACTCTATTGCTGAGAGGAAATTTAGGTCCATCCTAGAGATGACAAGGTGTATGCTAAAAGGATCCAACTTGTCAAAGAAACTTTGGGGTGAGGCAGCAAATACTGCGATTTATATACAGAATAGGCTGCCAACAAAAGGCACAGAGCGCACGCCATTTGAACTTTGGCATGGAAGAGTCCCAAATTTGTCACACATACGTGTATTTGGAAGTTTGTGCTATTACCACGTGCCCAAGGAGCACAGACACAAACTTGACTCCAGAGCAAAGCCTGGTATCCTAGTTGGATACGCTTCTGGAGGAAAAGGCTACAGAGTTGTGGACTTACAAACAGGGAAAACAAGTTCACATCACGTGATTCATTTTGAGGAGTATGAAAAGGCTGACACAAGGAACACAGCAATTGACTGTTCCAATGAGCCACCAACAGAGGAGTTTGTAAGTTTTCCTTTTGAAGCCATACCAGAAACTAATCCACCTCCTAGTATTGTACCTCCTAGTGTTGTAGCACCCCCTACAGATGACACCCCAGAAGACGCGGAGGACCAGATGTCAGAAGGCTCCAGAGACGAAGAGGACCCGTATGCAGGGATGCCGCCATTGGAAGGAGATGAGGAAGCTGATGCGGTTCAACAAGAGCCAGAGGTCAGACGTTCCTCCAGGTCCAACAGAGGCGTTCCACCACTACGACTGTCCTACTTTGCAGGGTCGGCGCCACCACAGGAACCTTCCACGTGGGAACAGGTTCAACGGTTGCCAGCTGCTGAGGCCAGTCTCTGGAAGCAAGCCGCGCAGGAAGAGATGGATGCACTGCATCGCAACAAGACCTGGACCCTGACAGAGCTACCTCCTGGTAAGAAGGCAATTGGGTCCAAGTGGGTGTTCAAGCTTAAGAAGGGGTCAGAAGGGGAGGTGCAACGCTACAAAGCTAGGCTTGTAGCACAAGGATTTTCACAACAGTATGGTGAAGATTATGATCAAGTATTTGCGCCTACAGTGCGATATAGCAGTGTTAGATTACTTCTAAGTATTGCAGCCTCTAAAGGGATGAAAGTCCGTCATGTCGACATAGCAACAGCTTTTCTTCATGGGACGATTTCCGAACAGATTTATATGAAGCAGCCCAAAGGCTTTATCAAGCAAAATGAGGCACATCTTGTATGTAAACTTCAGAAAGGAATTTACGGTTTGAAACAAGCTGCAAGAGCATGGAACCAGAAATTACATGAAATGCTGGTTCAGCTTGGGTACAAGCAGTCAACAGCTGACAAGTGCCTGTACACTAAGAACAGAAATGGACAATTCTCTTACATTCTGGCTTTTGTCGATGATTTATTAATATCAACGTCCAATGACAGAGACTATAAAGACATAGTCAGACATCTCAACAAAGAGGTGGAAGTAAAGGAATTGGGACTTGTCCAGTATTACTTGGGAATTCAAATTGAGAGAGAAGAAGACTGCTCATTTCTTCTCAGCCAGAAGCAGAAGATAATAGAACTGATAGAAAGCATGCAGATGCAAGGTGCACACCCTGTCGCGACACCCATGGCCACAGATTTTCTAAAGAATCAGCAAGATTCGAAGCTGCTGCCAGACAACAGCGAATACAGGTCAGCGATTGGTAAACTTTTGTATTTGGTTACTACCAGCAGACCTGACATAGCAAGTGCAGTGGGGATCCTAAGCAGAAAAGTGAGTTCTCCCACTGAACATGACTTGGGTGGGGTCAAGAGGGTGGTGCGTTACCTCAAGGGTACAATGAATTGTAAATTAAGATTGCCAGCTGTAAGGGACCCTAAGTTGGTTGGGTACAGTGATGCAGATTGGGCTGGGGATAAGGCGGATTACAAATCCACAAGTGGTTATGTTTTTATGTTTGGAAATGCACCTATCATTTGGGGCAGTTATAAACAGAAATGTGTAGCCTTATCGTCCACAGAGAGTGAATATATTTCAGCTTCGGAAGCATGCAGAGAGATCATCTGGCTGGATCAACTCCTGACAGACTTTGGTTTGCCGAGAAAAGGACCTGTCAGCTTGATGGAGGACAATCAAGGCTGCCTGCAGCTAGCGCAAACCGAAAAGTTCCTTGCACGTTCAAAACACATTGGGGTCAGGTATCACTTCATTCGCCAGATGATCCAAGATGGACTAGTAGAAATGTCCTACTGTAATACTCAGGAGATGACTGCGGACATTCTCACGAAACCCTTGCCACGAGAGAGTTTCCAGAACCTACGTGTCAAGCTGGGACTCTGGGTGGTTGAATAAAGTTGTTTTATGTTTGTTAAATGTTGTTCAGACTGAGAAGGGGTTTGTGGGATGTATAACACTGGTGCAGTCAATCACAACATTCCTAGAGTGTACACAAGGGTTCTTGGTCCTCCAGCTAGTTTCCTGTGCCTGGAGGAGGATCATTTCCTTTGTGTGACCAGAGGTGGGAGTGGCCTTACCTGAAGCACAGAGGTCAGAAGCCATTCTCCCCCTCTCTTCCCACCAGGACTCCGAGGATGCAACATCTCAGGAGATGCTCTCTTGGCTTCCAGCCAAGAGAGGCCCACATGGAGCCTTTCTCCCTTAAGGAGAATCTCCACATGTAAATACATTTAATCTAAGCTAGCCTGCCTTTCTGAGACTGTAGAAGCTTGAAATGACTGTGAGTAAAACCTTTATACTTTTATAAGCTTATGTGTCGTGTATTTTCTTTTAAGAGGGAACCAGGGGAAATATGTGCCAGGATCTGCCTTATTCTAGAAGTTCATAGGAACTTAAACGCCACGCTTTGCTGCGCTTTATTGGGGATGAGAAACTCTGCTAGTTTGGAGCTTGTTAGCACAAGCTGGGATAGGAAATATTAATCAATATTCCCTCATCCACATTCCCTCTCATCTCCTACAGGCACTGGGTTAAATGCCTCCTGCAGTTTTCCAATATATGCCCCACCAGCTCCACGTAGGGCTTGCAACCCTGATTAGCAGCAGTAAAATAATACAGCAGCTCCTTTTCCAAACCCGTCTCACTCCGGATTGGCACCCGGCGCCACGTTGGGAGGATCTGCGCGTGGAGAAGCTGGGGCGGCGGGGGGGGGGGAGAGTTGGTGGTTGGGGTCGAAGCCTGTATCTACGGCAGGCAGGCAGGGGTGGACGGATCGATCGGGGAGAGACGGTGATGAATTAGGCATAGGAATCGATGAGGATCGGAGCGGCCAGAGGGACGCGTCCCCCCCCCCCCGCACACACACACTCCACCCCACCCCCCACCCCCGAGAGTCCTCGCTCTGGATAATGACGCGTTTAAATGCAATCAGGGAAATGGGAGCCGGGCCGAGAAGGAGAAGCTGGCCGGCCCCTCGCAGAGAGGGCTGGGCGCCAGCAAAAAAAAATGAAAATAAAAATGGAGTGGATAGGGAGGGGGGGGCGCATATTCGTTCCCCTATTGTTCCTCTCTCTTTCACCATCGTTTCCCTTCTTTGTTTTACTTCTTCTTTCTCTTTTCCCTCTCCCCCCCTCTCCTCTTCCTTTCCTCTCCTCTCTTCCTTTCTCAACTTCCTTTCGTTCCTCTCTCCTTCCTTCCTTTTTTCCTTCTCCAACCCCCTCCCCCCCCCACGTTCCTTCCTTTTAATCTCCTCCTGCCTTTCCCCCTCGGTTCTAATGTTCTTCTCCCACCACCACCCCCCGGCATTTCTTTGTAATTCCTTTCCCCACCCACCCCATTTTTCCTGCTACTATTCCCCCCCTGTGATTTCTCCCCTCCCTCATACAGCGCCCTCATTTCGCTCCTTTCCTTTGCCAGCACTCCCCCATCTCTCTTTCCATTCTCTCTCTCCATTCTCTCATTCTCTCTTTCATTTTCCCTCTTCATTCTCTCATTCTTTCATTCTCTCTCTCTATTCTCTTTCATTCTCTCATTCTCTCTTTCATTCTCTCTCTTTTCTCTTTCATTCTCTCTCTTTTCTCTTTCATTCTCTCTCTCTTCTCTTTCATTCATTTTCTCATTCTCTCTTTCTTCTCTTTCATTCATTCTTTCATTCTCTCTTTTCTCTTTCATTCTCTCTCTCTCCATTCTCTCTTTCATTTTCCCTCTTCATTCTCTCATTCTCTCTCTCTATTCTCTTTCATTCTCTCATTCTCTCTTTTATTCTCTCTCTCTATTCTCTTTCATTCATTCTCTCATTCTCTCTTTCATTCTCTCTCTCTCTCCATTCTCTCTTTCATTCTCTCTTTCTCTCTTTCATTCTCTCTCTCTCCATTCTCTCTCTCATTTGCTCTCTCCATTCTCTCTCTCCGTTCTCTCTCATTCTCTCCATTCTGTCTCTCATTCTCTCTTTTATTCTCTTTTTCATTCTCTCTCCCATTCTCTCTCTCTCTCTCTCTCTCTCACTCACACACACACACACACACACACACACACATTTTGCCCCTTCCTTTGCCAGCAGCAACCTTCCTTCTCTACCCCCCCTCCCCATCTCTTTTTCTTTCACCTTCCTTTCCCAGTCTTTAACTTGCAAATGAACATCTAAGACCCGTCAGAATTATCTGACTTCCTTCCTGGGCGAGGTTCCCCCGCTTGGCTCCCGAAAACCCCTCCTTGCGTGCTTCCCTAAATCCTGGCGCGTGTCTACCCAAAAGCAGAACCCCAAGAACGACTTCACTGAGACTTACTCCCGAGTAAACGCTCCGAGGCTCGGAGACCACGAATTCCGGCTGAGCTGAGTTTGTTAGATCCGATTTTGCCCAGAAAAAAAATACCACTGTCTCATTCCTAAGAGGCATTTTTAAATCATTAGCCTTTCCGGTCTCTAGCAGTGGTGTTTGTGGTCAAAATAAACAAGCAAATAAAAATATATTATTTATATCTACCGGCCGGCCCTAGAGGAGAATAGTAGCGAGCAAATGCCACAGTCTCTTTTTATTTAATCGTATCTTAGATAAACAGCAGCGAAACAGAGCACTCATTATTAATTGTGGCTGTTTTAACTTTTGCTTTTAATGTTTACCATCTTGCCTTTTCCTTCCCTTAAAATAGGGCATTATATCGATTCCCCCCCCATATAAGCTGTGTCCAAGTAAAACCTACGCCGAGTAGACCCGCTGAAACCAATCCACACGATAAACTTGAATCCGTTGTTTTCACTGGGTAAAATTGAGTTGGTTACGATCCACATGTTCCTCGGATATTTTAGCTGCGATGTTCGGGTTAGGACAGTCTTGGGCTGCTATTTTTATTTTATTTTTAAGGTTTCAGGCAATACCTAGCCTCTAAATCAATAAACAGCCTCTGCAGATTTAATAATTGATTTTACTTGGGGTGGGATTTAATGTTTTGTTTCAGTTGTGGGGGAGGAAACGTATATGGGAACGAGGAACCGTTTCCCAATTTGCCTTAAAAACCCAATTTACAAAAACTTGTTTAGTTTATACCTAAATCCTGCGCTGTTGCCACCACGCACACACCTTCCCAGGCATGGAATGTTAGGCTGGTTTCTAACCTGACTCAGGTAAAAGGTAATCCGGTTTTAGGAGGGGAGGGAATGAATCCGGATTTTAGAAGGTGGGGGGAGGAATCTGGATTTAGCACACTGCTTAAAATTGCACTCACTGCAAAGGTTGAACGCTCTGGAAAAGACAGAAGAAGAAAAAGGAGGAGGAGGAGGAGGAGGAGGAGGAGGAGAAGAAGAAGAAGAAGAAGAAGAAGAAGAAGAAGAAGAAGAAGAAGAAGAAGAAGAAGAACCACCCTCATACCGCCTCTCCTGGTCTGCCCCGTGTAGGACCTTAAGGTCCTCAAACAATAACATGTTGGAGGTCCCGAGCCATAAGGATGCTAGACTGGCCTCAACTAGGGCCAGGGCCTTCTCAGTACTGGCCCCGACCTGGTGGAACGGTCTGTCAGAAGAGACGAGGGCCCTGCGGGATCTGGCATCTTTCCGCAGGGCCTGCAAGACAGAGCTGTTCCGCCTGGCCTTTGGGTTGGTTTTAGTTTAACCCTGTTTGATTGGTGGGCTACTTAAAGATGAGGCTGCATTTCAAATTTTAAATCGTATTTTAACTTGCATTTTAATTGATTGTTTTGTATGTTTTGCCGTGATTTTATGGGTGTTAGCCGCTCTGAGCCCGGTCTTGGCTGGGAAGGGCGGGGTATAAATAAAAATTTATTATTATTATTATTATTATTATTATTATTATTATTATTATTATTATTATTAGAGGTGGTGGTGGTTGGGGAAACCCAATGGGTTGGGGAAACCCAACCAGATGGGCGGGGTATAAATAATAAATATGAATAATAATAATTCATTGTTATTTTTTTGCTTGTTTGAATAACAAGACGGCGACCTCCAAACGGATGCAATTCGATTTATTTAAAACATCTAAAACCGTGCCTACCAAACGCGGAGGTTCAGTTTCACTCCGCTTAGAGCGCGCGACAAACTTCAAACGCTTATTCCTTTCCCTCCCGCCCCAGATTAAAAACACCCAAATATATAATATTGCTGGCCCACGATCTTCGCCAATTCCCTTGATTTTCGTTTCCGCGAGTCAATAGCGAAACACAGACCCGCACGCGAAGATAATGAAACAAAGACGGCCTTCTCTTCCACGTTCAGTTGCGTCGAAGAGGCTAAGACCACGTTCCAGCACTTTCTTACTTAGGCGCAAGCCTCCTTGCGCTCGGTAAGGCTTACTTACAAGCAAGGCGTTGTGATCGGTCTGTTAAGCCGCTCCCCCCCTTTTTTAAAAAAAAAAATCAAGGCCATTGGGTTTCGAAAGGGCTTTATTTTGGTTGGATCGGGTCCTTCGTTTCCCCACTGAACGCTTAAGAGTACTGAACGCAAAGGTACTAACAACTATCTGATATTTAGAAGATGCCTGAAGACAGCCCTGTTCAGGGAAGTTTTTAATCTGTAACATGTGTATGTATTTTAATGTATGCTGGAAGCCGCCTAGAGTGGCCGGGGAGACCCGGCCAGATGGGCGGGATATAAATAATAAATTATTATTATTATTATAAGAGACTTTTATGGGATTAAGATGCATTGCACTCCGTTCTTACTTTCGAGAAAACTGCGCTCTGTAAAGCACTGTGGACACTGAAGCGCTGTTATTTATTATTATTATTATTATTATTATTATTATTATTATTATTATTATTATTATAACAAGGGACCTAAATTAGGTTGTGCACACACCACATATTTAAATCCTGGGAACTGTAGTTTGCTAATGGTGCTGGAAATTGTAGCACTCTGAAGAGTACGCTACAGTTCCCAGTATTCTGGGGGAGGTGTGTGCGCGCTTTAAATATTCTTACATTTCTCTGAGCATGACTAACACCGGTATTGTGAGGAGGGGTCGACATCCACCGCCCTTTTCCTAGAACACCCTGTCTATTTCTGCTTAGATATCCGGCTCCCGTTCTAAAAACCAAGGCGCATTTCCTGGCGTCTACTGGGCAACGGTGCACATGAGAGTGTGCAGAGCGCATTTCTCACAGACCAGCTGGGACGGAGCAGGAGGGCTTCAGGAGGGCAGCGACGTAGTCCCACCGGGGCAGGAGTCACTCCCGACATGCACTTACTTATTCGGTTTTGCTTTCTCTCCTTAAGGAATTATAAAAGAGTCCGAAAACCAGAAGTTCTTCCTTCGAGGCGCAGCAGCGAGGCGCCCAACCTTAAGCCCTACACAGAGTAGACCGGCTGAAAGGAAACGGGGCCAGCCTGATTTAGTCCTGTCGATTTCTCAACGGGACTACTCTAGAGTTGGCTTCAATCAGTAGTAGAAGAAGAAAGTTTGGATTTGTTCTCCCGCTTTATCACTACCCGAAGGAGTCTCCAAGCGGCTCACATTCTCCTTTCCCTTCCTGCCCCACAACAAACCCTCTGTGAGGTGAGTGGGGCTGAGAGAAGTGTGACTAGCCTAAGGTCACCCAGCAGCTGCATGCGGAGGAGCGGAGACTCGAACCCGGTTCACCAGATTACAAGTCTACCACTCTTAACCACTACACCACACTGGCTCTAACTTGCTGGCAAGCTCTCCAAGGTGGCTTATTTTAATTACTTCACAGAATGGTAAGCCGGAAGGAGGTCCCCCCGATGGTCATCTAGTCCAACCCCCCTGCAATGCATTTTAAAAATGCATTTACATTGCATTTATATCCCACTGCACATGGTTCTCCCGTCCCTCCATACACAATCCCTACAAACAACCCTGTGAGGTAGGTCAGGCGGAGAGGCAGTGACTGGCCTGAAGTCACACCCGGTGAGTTTCAGGGCCAAGCGGAGATTTGAACCCGGGTCTCTCAGGTCCGACAAAGGTCCGTACAGTTAAAGCTAGTGATGATGGAAGTGAGAGCTGGACCATCAAGAAGGCTGATCGCCGAAGAATGGATGCTTTTGAATTATGGTGCTGGAGGAGACTCTGGAGAGTCCCATGGACTGCAAGAAGATCCAACCTCTCCATTCTGAAGGAAATCGGCCCTGAGTGCTCACTGGAAGGACAGATCCTGAAGCTGAGGCTCCAAGACTTTGGCCACCTCATGAGAAGAGAAGACTCCCTGGGAAAGACCCTGATGTTGGGAAAGATGGAGGGCGCAAGGAGAAGGGGACGGCAGAGGACGAGATGGTTGGACAGTGTTCTCGAAGCTACCAACATGAGTCTGACCAAACTGTGGGAGGCAGTGGAAGACAGGAGTGCCTGGCGTGCTCTGGTCCAGGGGGTCACGAAGAGGCGGACACGACTAAACGACTCAACAACAACAACTCTCAGGTCCGAGTAGGTCGCTCTAAACCCCTCACCATACTGGCTCTCTGACTTTCCCATCTGGGTGACTTCCAGTATGTATAAAAACAGAATAAAACGTTAGACATTAAAAACTTCCCTAAACTGGGCTGCCTTCAGATGTCTTCTAAAAGTCAGATAGCTGTTTATTTCCTTGACATCTGATGGGAGGGCGTTCCACAGGGCGGGCGCCACCACCGAGAAGGCCCTTTGCCTGGTTCCCTGTAACCTCGCTTCTCGCAGGGAGGGAACCGCCAGAAGGCCCTTGGAGCTGGACCTCAGTGTCTGGGCTGGACGATGGGGATGGAGACGCTCCTTCAGTGTTTAGGGCTTTCAAGGTCAGCACCAACACTTTGAATTGTGCTCGGAAACGTCCTGGGAGCCAATGGAGGTCTTTCAGGACCCGTGTTAAATATTGCCCTAGTCCCCAGTCTGCCACAATCTGGATTAGCTGTAGCTTCCGAGTCACCTTCAAAGGGAGCCCCACGGAGAGCGCATTGCGGTAGTCCAAGCAGGAGATCACCAGTATTGATCTCGACGGGCCTTTCCTCCTCCTCGGAGTAGGCCTTGGCGTCGCCTGCCGCTCTTTCTCCTCCTCTCCTTTTAAATTATTATTTATTTGTTGGGATGGGGAAATAAAACACCGACGGCTCAATTAGAGCGAACAACAGGGGTACTTAAGGAGCCAATTGTGGCCAGTGTTTAAATCTTTATTTACCAGAGCCTTGTAAAGACAGGGGGACAATTTGCATCGCTATTAACTGCTTTTCAATAGGGCATTGACTGGAACTAAAGGATGCCACTCGCCCTTCCTAATTAAACACCGGCGGAATTACTCTAAATACATATGAATACCGCTTCGCCCCCCATAAATAATCCGCTCAGACACTTTGGGAAAGAGGGAGACGGGGAGGGCGGCGGGGAGGCGGCGGGGGGGGGGGAGGGAAAGGCCAGGATCCGGGAGGGGCGCTCAGCTCCGTCTCTGCCTCCGCGTTCCCCTCTTTCCTGTTCCCTTTTCCTTCCTTCCTTTCTCTTTCTCCCTTCCAGCCTTTTTCGTTTTTTCGTCCCTCTTCGTTCTTTTCCCTGTTTATTCTTTTTCGTTTCCCCTTCGTCCCTCATTCTCTCTTTCCCTCGCTTCTGTTTCTTGCTCTTCCTTTTTTCTTGTTACTTCACCCTCCCCTTCCTCCCTCCCTCCCTCCCTCCTGTCACACTTTTGAGTTTTCTTCCGCTTGTCCTTTATTCTTTTTAATTTCCCCTTCCCTCCTTCCCTCCCTCCTTCCTTCTTCCCTTCCTTTCTCTCTCTCTTGCTCCTTTTCTCCCTCGTTCCGTTTTTTCCTTCCTTCCTTCCTTCCTTCCTTCCTTCCTTCCTTCCTTCCTTTCTCTCTCTCTTGCTCCTTTTCTCCCTCCTTCCGTTTCCTTCCTTCCTTCCTTCCTTCCTTTCTTTCTTTCTTTCTTTCTTTCTTTCTTCCCTCCCGCTTCCTCTTTCCTTCCTTCCCCTCCCTCATCCCACATTAAGCCTGCTACATTTCTTCGCCATCTTTGGCCTTGCGCGCAGAGAGTGACAGACATATACTCGCATCTATACGCTCTATAAAATAAAGGGGCTTTCTGCGTCTTCCAGGCACACCCCCCCACGCGGCCTTCGCCCCCCACCCTCGGCCCCCCAAGACGCAGAGGCAAGCGGACAGCATCCTACCATTGTTGAAGTCAACCATTCCCCCTTCAAAACAATATGGATCGCTTCTAAATCAAGGATGGACTGGGGCAGATAGATTCATCTCTCCCTTCCTTCTTTCCTTCCTTCCTTCCTTCCTTCCTTCCTTCCTTCCTTCCTTCCTTCCTTCCTTCCTTCCTTCCTTCCTTCCTTCCTTTCTCTCTTGCTTCTTTTCTCCCTCCTTCCGTTTCCTTCCTTCCTTCCTTTCTCTCTCTCTTGCTCCTTTTCTCCCTCCTTCAGTTTTCTTCCTTCCTTCCTTCCTTCCTTCCTTCCTTCCTTCCTTCCTTCCTTCCTTTCTCTCTTGCTTCTTTTCTCCCTCCTTCCGTTTCCTTCCTTCCTTCCTTTCTCTCTCTCTTGCTCCTTTTCTCCCTCCTTCAGTTTCCTTCCTTCCTTCCTTCCTTCCTTCCTTCCTTCCTTCCTTCCTTTCTCTCTTGCTTCTTTTCTCCCTCCTTCCGTTTCCTTCCTTCCTTCCTTTCTCTCTCTCTTGCTCCTTTTCTCCCTCCTTCAGTTTTCTTCCTTCCTTCCTTCCTTCCTTCCTTCCTTCCTTCCTTCCTTTCTCTCTTGCTTCTTTTCTCCCTCCTTCCGTTTCCTTCCTTCCTTCCTTTCTCTCTCTCTTGCTCCTTTTCTCCCTCCTTCAGTTTTCTTCCTTCCTTCCTTCCTTCCTTCCTTCCTTCCTTCCTTCCTTCCTTCCTTTCTCTCTTGCTTCTTTTCTCCCTCCTTCCGTTTCCTTCCTTCCTTCCTTTCTCTCTCTCTTGCTCCTTTTCTCCCTCCTTCAGTTTTCTTCCTTCCTTCCTTCCTTCCTTCCTTCCTTCCTTCCTTCCTTCCTTCCTTCCTTCCTTCCTTCCGCTCCCCTGCTATTGCCCGATCAGAACAGGCGTTTGACTCTGATTCAGCCAGGATCGAAGCTTAGCCAACCCGCTTATTCCATATCGTATGGAAGATAACCTTTGGGTGGGTGGGGGGAATAAACTCGTATTATTTGTACAAACGCGCATTATGTGGAGAAGTGTCACACACAGAAACACATATGCGGGTCAAATATGTTTGCAACAGGAAACCCGATTTGAAGAAATTGTATTGAAATTAAAGTGATTCGGTATGATTTGTAATAATTCGGAAAACTAATAAAAATAATTGGGGGGAGGGAATCAAATATGTAAAACACACACAATATACCACAGGCACAAAAATTAACTATTTGCAAATTAACTGGATAGCAATGCAACGATTTGTTAAATAGATGTAGCCCACCAAAAACAGCTCAGGGTAGGCCCACTGAAATCAATGGGTTTACTTTCATTGGGTTTACGCTACCACAAATGCTAGATACATCCTAGTATACAGAATAGTAATTTAAAAAACAAGGCATCTGCTAGCTTCTTCCTGCTCCCCGCCCTCCATTATTTCCCAGCTCTTCTGGGGTGTCTCCTGTCTCAACATCCTAGGTCCATACTAACTTCATCTCTCTCCTGCCCTGAAGCATCCTCCTGGGGTAGAGGTCTCAACCACTCCTCATCTGGCCAGTCCCTGACAAGTAGACCTATTGAAGTCTACAACGAGTGGTTTTATTTTGTTTTGAGAGCCAATGTGGTGTAGTGGTTAAGAGCGGTAGACTCGTAATCTGGGGAACCGGGTTCGCGTCTCCGCTCCTCCACATGCAGCTGCTGGGTGACCTTGGGCTAGTCCCACTTCTCTGAAGTCTCTCAGCCCCACTCACCTCACAGAGGGTTTGTTGTGGGGGAGGAAGGGAAAGGAGAATGTGAGCCGCTTGGAGACTCCTTCGGGGAGTGATAAAGCGGGAGATCAAATCCAAACTCTTATTCTTCTTTTGTTTTTGCTATCACCGGTGCTTTTTTCGGGGGGGGGGGACATGACGCAGGGGGGCGCACACCCCTAAACATTTTGTGAATCTTTTGCCCATTTATTGTATTTCTTTTTCCCGATGTCAACTATAAAATGGTGATTTTCTTGAGTCATAATGAGAGTACCCCTAAACATTTTTTAAGGGGGGAAAACAGCACTGGATATCACTATGGAGCTATATAACACAATATATATATATTTAATGCTTGATGTTTTTATTATGTTTTATATATGCTGTAAGCCACCCAGAGTGGCCGGGGATACCCAGTCAGATGGGAAGGGTGTTGAATAAGAATAAGAATAAGAATAAGAATAAGAATAAGAATAAGAATAATACAGCACCAACAGTTCTGGAATAGGGTGTCCCTATTTTCATCGGAGAAATGTTGGAGGGTATGTTCTACTCTTTCACATTTTACTTGTACAGCAGGGATGAAGGGAAGAACAAGAAATCAAAATCATCCTAATCTTAAATAAAATATATTTGTGCAGCGAAATGTGCATTACAATCTTATAAACAATATTTAAAAAAATAAAATAAAACAACAACACAGATCCTGCGTTATGGTGAATAGGGTACGCGAGGTAAAGTCAAACCTTTATTAATCTAGCCAAAATTAAACCTTTAATTCATAATTGGTTTCACAATTCTGAAGGATTTAGCGTGTGCTAAATCCACGCCCCGCCCCCAGTAGATGGGAGTTTAAAAAATACCCCTTTTATTTATACCCCGCCCATCTGGCTGGGTTTCCCAATGCGCTCTCTCTCTCTCTCTCTCTCTCTCTCTCTCACACACACACACACACACACACACTTTCTATTGTTTTGCAACTCTTTAAAATTATGTGCAATTATGACTGAGGACGCGTGTGGCTCGCCGAGTATATAACCTCCACACCCACCCGTGGACGGGAGGTGACTTTCGTGCAAGGGCGACACGTGTACGCCACCACGTGCGAAAAAGCGCCGCCCGCCGGTAAACCCTTGTCCTGAACTCCCGCCGGGGCTGCTGAGAGAGGCGCCTCTGAAGATCTATCCAGCCTCCTGGATTGGAAGAGGAACCACCGGGTTGGATGGCTGCCATTGGCAGACGGTGGGAAGTGAACTCTGCCCAACGCTCATTAGGCAGGAGGTGTAAATGGCATTTGGCAAGTCCCTTTGGACTTTATTTTTATTTATTTTTTTAAAGGAGCGTGTGTGCTCTTCGGCTCCAAGCGCTGACGGCGACAGAAACCGGTTTGAAACCGGTTTGCGTAGAGAGGGGAGGGAGGTTCCGACGGAAACTGTCTCAGCGGCTCGCTTTTGAATCTCCTGGAAGTCTTACAAGAGGCACACGGGAATCATAGAATCATAGAATCCTAGAGTTGGAAGAGACCCCAAGGGCCATCCAGTCCAACCCCCTGCCAAGCAGGAATTATTATTATTATATTAAAATCCTAGAATCCTAGAGTTGGAAGAGACCACAAGGGCCATCCATTCCAACCCCCTGCCAAGCAGGAAACACCATCCAAGCATTCCTGACAGGTGGCTGTCAAGCCTCTGCTTAAAGACCTCCAAAGAAGGAGACTCCACCACACTCCTTGGCAGCAAATTCCCCTGTCGAACAGCTCTTACTGTCAGGAAGTTCTTCCTAATGTTTAGGTGGAATCTTCTTTCTTGTAGTTTGAATCCATTGCTCCGTGTCCGCTTCTCCAGAGCAGCAGAAAACAACCTTCTCCCTCCTCTTTATGACATCCTTTTATATATTTGAACATGGCTATCATATCACCCCTTAACCTTCTCTTCTCCAGGCTAAACATACCCAGCTCCCTAAGCCGTTCCTCATAAGGCATCGTTTCCAAGCCTTTGACCATTTTGGTTGCCCTCCTCTGGACACGTTCCAGCTTGTCAGTATCCTTCTGGAACTGGGGTGCCCAGAACTGGACACAGTATTCCAGGTGAGGTCTGACCAGAGCGGAATACAGTGGTACTATTCCTTCCCTTGATCTAGATGCTATACTCCTATTGATGCAGCCCAGAATTGCATGGGCTTTTTGAGCTGCTGCATCACACTGTTGACTCATGTCAAGTTTATGGTCTACCAAGACTCCTAGATCCTTTTCCAGAATTCCCTCTTTTCCAGAAGGAACGAGAAAGCCTGCTCTTTGCAACCCTGCATGAGTCCCTGTTCTCCGAGCTTCTCCCATGGAGGTTGAACCAGAAGCAGCAGCACGTGCCTTTGCCCCTGGAGGGGTGGTGACCGGTTCCCTCAGCCACGCCCCCATGTTGAATGGCAGCACTCCATGAGACGTCGCGCCACCACCCAGCATCTCTGAATGAGTCCCTGTTCTGCCTCAACGTCTCATTTCCCCATGAGAAATCCAGGCTGGCGGCTCCTCTATATCATCTCCAATGGGTAGTTCTCATAGGCTTTACAGCAGGAAGGACCCATATGGCCGTTGGGATTTCTCAGGATTCCCAACAGCCCCCATGGCGAAAGATGACAGGGTTGGGGGTTTTGGTTGGGGGGGGTCACTGGTTCCCTTCATCCCTGCAGCACAAGTAAAAGATGACAGGGCAAAACACACCCTCCAACATTTCTCCGATGAAAATAGGGTCATCCTATTCCAGAACTGTTGTTGTTGTTATTATTATTATTATTATTATTATTATTATTAATAATAATAATAATAATACCCCCACCCATCTGAGTGGGTTGCCCTGGCTTCCAACATATATAGAAACATAACAAAACATTAAAAAAACTTCCCTGTCCAGGGCTGTGTCTTCTAAAGGTCTAGTAATCAGGGGTCAGCAAACTTTTTCAGCAGGGGGCCAGTCCACTGTCCCTCAGACCTTGTGGGGGGCCAGACTGTATTTTGGAAAAAGAAGATGAAGAAGAACGAATTCCTATGCCCCACAAATAACCCGGAGATGCATTTTAAATAAAAGGACACATTCTACTCATGTCAAAACACCAGGCAGGCCCCACAAATAACCCAGAGATGCATTTTAAATAAAAGGACACATTCTACTCTTGTAAAAACATGCTGATTCCTGGACCGTCCGCAGGCCGGACTGAGAAGGCAATTGGGTCGGATCCGGCCCCCACGCCTTAGCTTGCCTACCCATGGTCTAGTAACTTATCTCCTTGGCTCCAGGGTTGCATAACTCTATACCCTACAACATTTATCCGGTGGAAATAGAGACGTTCCTAAGGGAAAGTGGGACATGACATTCCCAGAATCAGAAACCAGGATGGCTTCTGTAAATCTGGGACAGTCCCTGGAAAATGGGGACACTAGGAAGGTCTGGGGTGGGCCTTTCTTACTTTGAAAATCTACACAGACAGAACCATCTTGTAGACACATTGGCTGGAGAGACGGTGGGCTCCAGTGAGTCTAGGGGTCTCCACGCTAGATGTAAGGAGATACTCCTGGTGTAAGAGATTGGAATAATGGCATGGCCATTAAATGCTCCTGTCTGCATCCACCTGCTGACCCAAACCACAAAAATCACAGTTCCACTGTCAGAAAGCAAGGCATCTCCGAAGATGATAAGATAAGATAAGATAAGATAAGATATAAGATAAGATAAGATAAGATAAGATAAGATAAGATAAGATAAGATAAGATAAGATAAGATAAGATATTGTCATTGCACAAGTACAAGCACAACGCTATACAAGTGCAACGAAATTGCATGCCGTCCCGTTAAAAAAACAGAAAGAAACAAAAAACAGCACCAAACACACGCACACCAAAAAAAGCCACACATGCACACACATACACCCATCACAGCTCTCCAAGGTCATATTATCTGGTTACAGCATTTAAGATGGTTATAGCTCTTGGGTAGAAACTGTTCTTCAATCTATTTGTTCTTGACCTAATTGTTCTATATCTTCTACCCGAAGGCAGTGGTGCAAAGAGACTATATCCCGGATGAGATGGATCCTTTAAAATATTGTTAACCTTTTTAAGGCAACGGGAACTGTCTAGTTCTTCCAGAGATGGGAGAGGATGGCCAGTAATATTTTGGGCTGTGGTTATGACTTTTTGAAGTATCTTCTTCTCCCTGGCTGTGCAGCTGGAGAACCAAGCACAAATACAGTACATAAGAATGCTCTCTATGGAGCCTCGGTAGAAGGACACCAGCAGCCTCTCACTCAGATTGTTCTTCTTTAAAAGTCTGAGGAAATAAATTCTCTGCTGGGCCTTCTTTGCCAGAGCAGTAGTATTTGCGCCCCAAGTCATCTCCAAAGACCTCAGAAGCTTCCTCCAAGGAATCCTTTAAAAGCCTGCTTTGATTTTGATGCAATCCTAGACACACCTCCCTGGGAGTGGGTCCCATTGGACTCAAGAAGGGTTACTTCTGAGCAGACATGGCGTTGTTGGGTTGTTTTCGTTTTCCTTATGTATTCTGTGTTTTCATATCTTGTGAACTGCCCTGAGACCTGCAGGTATAGGTAAAGGTAAAGGGACCCCTGACCATTAGGTCCAGTCGCGGACGACTCTGGGGTTGCGGCGCTCATCTCGCTTTACTGGCCGAGGGAGCCGGCGTACAGCTTCCAGGTCATGTGGCCAGCAGGACTAAGCCGCTTCTGGCGAACCAGAGCAGCGCACAGAAACGCCGTTTACCTTCCCGCAAGAGCGGTACCTATTTATCTACTTGCACTCTGGGCGGTTCCCAACAGAATATTAAAAACACGATAAAACATCAGTCATTAAAACCTTCCCTAAACAGGGCTGCCTTCAGATATCTTCTAAAAGTCAGATAGTTGTTTATTTCCTTGACATTTGGTCTGAGGGCGTTCCACAGGGAGGGCGCCACCACCGAGAAGGCCCTCTGCCTGGTTCCCTGTAACCTCACTTCTCGCAGGAAGGGAACCACCAGAAGGCCCTCGGAGATGGACCTCAGTGTCCAGGATGGACGATGGGGGTGAAGATGCTCCTTCGGGGATACTGGGCTATTTAGGGCTTTCAAGGTCAACACCAACCCTTTGAATTGTGCTCAGAAACGTCCTGGGAGCCAATGTAGCTCTCTCAGGACCGGTGTTATATGGTCTTGGCGACCGCTCCCAGTCCCCAGTCTGGCTGCCGCATTCTGGATTAGTTACAGTTTCCGTGTCACCTTCAAAGGGAGCCCCATATAGAGCACATTGCAGTAGACCAAGCAGGAGATAACCAGAGCATGCACCACTCTGGCCAGACAGTCTGTGGTCAGGGAGGGTCTCAGCCTGCGTACCAGATGGAGCTGGTAGACAGCCGCCCTGGACACAGAATTGACCTGCGCATACATGGACAGCTGGGAGTCCAAAATGACTCCCATATAATAATAATAATAATAATAATAATAATAATAATAATAATAATAATAATAATAATAATTTTTTATTTGTATCCCGCCCATCTGGCTGGGTCTCCCCAGCCACTCTGGGCGGCTTCCAACAGACACAAAATACATTAAAATCACAGGTTAAAAGCTTCCCTAAAAGCTTCCCAGGCTGTTTCCTGTTTCCCTCCTTAGAGTAGGACCCCTTTGAAATCAATGGAGCTAAATTAGTACTGCCCATTCACTCCAATGGGTCTTTAGTCTAGTTGGGTACTGACAGTTGCATCCAGCATTCACTGGAATGAGGTCCGCTTTGAGTGGAGCTACCAGCCCATAAATAACCCTTTGTCCTACACACTTGCTTACCTGGGAGTAGGCCCATTATATCCCAGAAGGCTTCCTTTAAAATCTATGGGATTCCAAAGCGGTTTGCTTGAGCTGAATCATACTTGAACCCCCTCTAGGCCACACCCCCGCATGCACACACACAAATTGGAAAAAGTGACTACATTAGCAATGCAATACATTAGCAATAGTCTCTATAGATTTTAGCTCTGCGGAATTTTTTACATAGGTGGCATTTTTGCTGAGGTTATTATCTGTTTTTATCTTCCTGAGTTTATAATGTTTTAACAACTACCTCTTGTTGTTTTAATGCTGCTCTGTTTTATATTTCAATATCCTATGGGTTTAAAAAAACAACTCTTCATCAGCTGTTTGGATCGTCTTTCAGGTCTCAAAGGCAATATGCTAAATGCGTTATTATTATGTTCCCAACTAAATCATACTCATTTTTTTAAAAAATAAAAAAATTATTAAACATTTATTCAAAAGTTACATCATACTCATAGCAGACCCATTGAAAGCAATAGGCTGACCCGTGGGTCCACTCTAAGCATGACTTATTACATTAATATTGTCTTAATACATCATCCTGCAGGATAGCTCAGTCGGTAGAGCATGGGTAGGCAAACTAAGGCCTGGGGCTGGATCCGGCCCAATCACCTTCTCAATCCGGCCTGCGGACGGTCCAGGAATCAGTGTGTTTTTACATGAGTAGAATGTGCCCTTTTATTTAAAATGCATCTCTGGGTTATTTGTGTGGCATAGGAATTCGTTCATTTCCCCCCAAAATATAGTCTGGCCCCCTACAACAGGGGTCAGCAAACTTTTCCAGCAGGGGGCCGGTCCACTGTCCCTCAGACCTTGTGGGGAGCCGGACTATATTTTGGGAATGAATGAATTCCTATGCCCCTAAGATACACTGAAACAGAAGTCACCAGACCCTTATATATAGTGAGAGGGTGGGGAGGGCTATTACTCAGAAGGGTGGTGGGAATGGGTGATAGATGTGGGTATACCTAATATTGTAGGTATCTAAAGCCATTTGCACATCACAAAATATGTGTTTTATCAAAGTCATTGTTGCACTGAAATACAATTAAGAAGAAGTACTGATATATTAATAGTGAAATACAATTAAGAAGAAGTATATTGAGAAGAGAAGACTCCCTGGAAAAGACCCTGATGTTGGGAAAGATGGAGGGCACAAGGAGAAGGGGACGACAGAGGACAAGATGGTTGGACGGTGTTCTCGAAGCTACCAACATGAGTCTGACCAAACTGTGGGAGGCAGTGGAAGACAGGAGGGCCTGGCATGGTCTGGTCCAGGGGGTCACCAAGAGTCGGACACGACTAAACGACTCAACAACAACAACAACAACATATTGGGGGGCAAGAGAGTGGGGCCCTAAACTACAGCTAGAAAATGCGTGCATTCTTCGTGGTTATCTGGCATTTGGATCCTCCCCGTGAAATTGCTTCTCCATTGTACAGCTATTCCCTTTATATACGGTATATTCAAGGTATTTTTAGTGTCCACAAAAAAGGTTTGCACTTTATATAAATTAAAAAGAGAAAACTAAAAAAAATGGTTCTTTCATCTCAGGCGAACGAGAATGAACCAGGCAGTAGCCAGAAAAGGCAAACAGGTGCTTCCTCGACTCATTAAACCGCAACGCGCGCGCTCATCATCTGCGGAACTCACCGCCACATGACGTTGGACTAACCGGGAGAGGCGAGAGAGCAAAGTCACGGAGGGAGAGCAAAGGCTAAAAAGATAATGAGAAGAATATAGGGAAAATGTAAAAGCATCTAGAGGCTTAGGTATGGAATTAGTTTAAAATAAGAAAAATTAAAAGATGATGTATTGAAAAACTTGAACCTGATAAAGAAGATTATTGATGAATTCAATAGCAGGGAGACCGGGAAGTCAATTGGAATTTGTATTTGAGAATTGGGTCAGGCCCAAGCAATGTTATGAAGTAATACAAGTAAGGTTAATTGTACAATGAATGTTAACCTCTGTGAGGGGGGGGAATGAAATTTGGGCTTCCCACGGTGAGAGGGGGGAAGTATGGAAAATTAACTGAGATGTTATGTGCTTATAAAATTGTAAAATCCAATACACATTATTAAAAAAAAAAAAAGATGGAACCTCCCCCTTCAACGGCAGTCTATCTTTGAACACAATACTCCAGGGATAATAAAAGAGAGAGACTGGGGGCTATTCCTTTCGTGTGCTTTCCAGATACACCTGTTGGCAACGGGGGGGGAGGGGGGGACTTCGGTCTGTTTGGGCGCTTCCCAATTTCACTGGGTAAATAACAGGTAGCAAATGAAGTAATCTCTCTTCTCCCCCATGCTCACCCCTGCTATTTTGAAATCAAAACAAACAAACACTGGATTGTGCGTAGGGTCAAGCTCTGTGTAAACGGAGTCGCTCCGGTGCGTAGAATTTTTTCGAAAGTAGCGCGTTAGTAGGTGGCTAGCAATATTTTCGTATACTCCTCATCAGAAAGCCTGTGTTGTGTTGTGTTGTGTTGTGTTGTGTTGTGTTGTGTTGTGTTGTGTTGTGTTGTGTTGTGTTGTGTTGTGTGTGCTTTCGCGCGCGATTTCATTCACACACAACCCTCTCCGAATCCGAATCAAGCCCGCTGGGACAGGAAACGGAACCCTAAACTCCTCTCACAAAAGGGTCTGCTTACTAGGCCGGTCTCTCTCTCTCCCTATCTGAGCCGCGTTGCCTCGGTTATAGATAATTGATCTCCGCCGCCATTTGTAAAATGAAGGAGCTATACTATTGATCTGCCTTGCAAGGGAGAGAGGGGGAAAGGAGGGGGGGTCGAGTGGCGATGGCGGGGGGGGGGAGAGGTCACTGAGATCAGCTGATTTTGACCTATTCAGCAACATGCAAGCAGCCTAGGTTGTATAATAAAACTGGCTCCATTTTTCCTCTTATATATGCATATGAGTTTAGGAAGAGACGGGTGGAGGGAGGTCGAGGAAGGAGAGATAGAGAAAGGAGGGAGGGAGGAGGAGAGGAATCGAGGGTGGGTGGAAGGAAATAATGAAATATGGACTGGGGCAAAGGAGGATTAAAATCAGTAGGAAGAAAAAGTAAACTTGTAAAGAAATATGGGTAAGAGAAAGGGGTGGGCAGGGAGGGGGGGTTTCGGGTCCCAAGCGCTTTGAAATAATAATAATAATAATAATAATAATAATAATAATAATAATAATAATAATAATAATTTATACCCCGCCCATCTGGCTGGGTTTCCCCAGCCACTCGGGGCGGCTTCCAACAGAACATTAAAATACAATAAAATACGCTCCCCTTGCGACTGACATCTCCCTAGGCTCAGTCCCGGACACCGGGCAGGCCCGAGGAGAGCGTCCTCCCCCCGGGGAAGAGGCTGAGCCCGCGGGACTCGCGGCCACAAGATTCCGCGGAGCACTGGAAAAAGGCGATAGCCAATTACTGGGAGACACAGGAGGGTGGGGGACGTGTTCTTGCGCCGGTGTCCTGCTCTCAGATGTCCCATAATAGTCATCTGGGCTGGCCACTGGATGCCAGTGACTGGCCTGATCCGGCAGAACTCTTACTGTGTTCTTCAGGCCTGTCAGTGAAGGGGCCACCGTGTCTAAACGGGCGCAGACGCGCCAGCGTTCACTGGAGATGCCATTGTAGGTTTTGAGGACTACTATCAATCAATCAAACTATGGCTGTCCTCCCTAGACCTTCCCTGGTCTGAAGAATGCATCTGACCAGCGTTGGAAACAGGACACTGTTGGTGGGGGAATAATGGGTTTCTGGGGCTGACTGTTGTCCTGGGATGCGGTGCGACCAAAGCAGCCATTTATTTCCTCCGGGTGGAAACTCCACACAGGTGTGCGGTACAGAGATAGCCCCCAAGCAGGGGGGTGCCCCTCACCTCTGGGCTCATCGACAAACCTAGTTGCAAGGCACTTAAATTCTCCCTCGCCCCTCCACGCTTATTGCTAAGCGTTCCTTGGGGCACCGATCCGGCTCGCCTCTCTAACCGCAGATATTAAGATGCAGATTCCCCCATCTCCACCTTTGAAGCTATATCAACCTATTCCTCAATCTTTGATTCCTTGTTGTTGTTTTTTTTAAAAAAAGATGATTTCAGAATCCGCAAAGCGTCCAGCATTTAATCCACCCATGCATTTATTTTTAAAACCCTCGCCACCTTATTATCCTTGCCGCTCCAGGCACCCCCTTGTTATTAAGCGAAGGAGTAACGGCTACTATTGGCTGAAATGATTTGGCTAAATTCTACTCAGGGTAGACCCATCGACGTGACTGAGGCTGTCTTCTCCCTCCATTTCAATGGGTTTGCTCTGCCCCAGGCCGCAGTTATCGAAGGGAAGGGGGCGTCAAAATTGTCGTTTTTAAAAATTTAATTTTTAATTTTCTCATTTTAAAAAACAGCCCCCCCAAAAAAATCTTTACATAATCAACGTGCATTTCCCTCGTCTTTCCTCCCCTCCTTTCTGCGGTTACTTGGTTTATATCAGATGGGTGGCATACAAATATTATTATTATTATTATTATTATTATTATTATTAATCCAGTTCAAGCCTGCTTACTAATTTACCCTTTGTATTCCTTTTTCATTATTTCTTACTGTACATGTTTATGTCGATCCTGCTAATGTTTTAAGTTGTTTACATCTTCAAATAGCCAGTAAATTCCCCCCCCCCAATTCTGATTTTTAAGAATTCTTATTGGATTCTTATTTCTTCCAGTAAGTTTCGCAATTTCTGCATCCTTCATCAAGAAAAAAATTGCCTAAGGGTTGGCTAAAACTGAAATGCACGGGCGAAAAGATTTTAGGCCTATCGATTTAGAGAGGTCCTACTTTTAGTATAATTTAGTTGGAGTTGAAACAAAATAATAAAATAATAAAAATTCCTTCCAGTAGCACCTTAGAGACCAACTAAGTTTGTTATTGGTATGAGCTTTCGTGTGCATGCACAATTCTTCTTCAGTTGGAGTTGACATTCGTTATTCATGTCCCTTACTTTCATAGGGTCTACTCTGAGCAGGGCACAACACTAGATATTGTTATTACCGCTCCTTCACCATTAAGATCATATATATATATATATATATATATATATATATATATATATATAATAGAAAATATTAAAATCGTTTAAAACGAAACGGCATTTTAAAGACACCACACACGCCCACGTTTTTATTTTACACCCATTGATCAGCGAAAATCGGCTGTGAACAAACCCAGTTGCCAAGTTGTCGAGACCGTGTATAATCTGTCCACACGCGCGCATCATTGACAAATGTACAACCAGACAGGGAGATGCTACGGGTGACCATGGGGGTTTCCGTTTCGGGATTCATTTATTAATAGGGCCCAGTTAAAGGATCCACCTGTTTGAAAGCGAACTTTCCGGCTGGCGGAGAGATGGATAGATAGAATAAACGTTCAGATGGATAAGGGGAAAGGAGAGAAGGCGAGAATGAGTAAGGCGGAGGAGAATTCCCTCCTTGTAGGTTAAGCGTGTTCATTCATTTGACCATTATTAATATGAATATTAATTATGTTTTTAATATTCTGTCGGGAGCAGCCCAGAGTGGCTGGGGCAATTAGTCAGATGGGCGTTATTATTATTATTATTATTATTATTATTATTATTATTATTATTATTATACCATTTGGCTGGGTTTTCTAGGCGGCTTACAGCATATATAAAAATATAGTAAAACATCAAGCATTTAAAGCTTTCCGATACAGGGCTGCCTTCAGATGTATTATTATTATTATTATTATTATTATTATTATTATTATTATTATTACATGCCCTTCATCAGCAAGTCCCATTCATCAATAACTACCTGACATTTAGAAAACACCTGAAGGCAGCCCTGTTTAGGGAAGTTTTTAATGTGTGATATTTTAATGTATTTTAGTGTTTGTTGGAAGCCGCCCAGAGTGGCTGGGGGGACCCGGCCAGATGAGCGGGGTAAAAATAATAAATTATTATTATTATTATTATTTACATATATAGCGGATCACACACACTGAGTAGTGTAAATAAGCGCCTTCAACTGTATTCGATCCCTGAGGCAACTGCGGATTTTAGACTTTGCAAGTTCCTTGCAGGCAGAGACCCGCGCGTCCTCTCTCGCCCCCGCCCTCTCTCTCTTTTTTCTTCTGGATCCCTCTGGATTCTGAAACTGCCTATTCCCCCATCCATCTGTGGGCATCGCAGGATGAGGTGCTGGCGGAATCGCGCGCGCATCTGGCGGGCCACAAAGCTCAGAGACTCACTGAGACGAGTGGACCCCCATGCATTTCAATGGGTTTTGCCTTCAACGGTTACGCACTGCTCAGAGTAGACTCATGGAAACGGATAGACGCGCCTAGCTTAGGCCTTGGTTCGTTTCAGTGGGTCTCCTCTCTGAGCAGGACTTTGCTCTCAAAGTGGCCTACGCGGTTCTCTCTCCCGCCTCATTTAATCCTCAAAGACAACCCCGTGAGGTAGGACGGAGGCGGCCCTGTGTCCTAAAACGTATGGATGGATGGATGGACCGACGCGTGTCTCTGTGTGTGTGTCTAACCAAAGTAGAAAACGGATCGTGCTTCGCTCATGCCTTAGCTGGTACCCGGATTCTCCTCTTGCGCACGTCGGAACGCTGTGCCTGCGTGTTAAACACGTGGCTCACACCGGGCATTATGTTCACCATCAATTCTGGGATAAAATATTCAGGGTTGTAGCTAAATCAGAGCGGAGGCGTTGAAATGAGCGCAGCCAAGTTTGGCCGTGCCCTTTCGATTTCAGCGGGTCTTATTCCGAGCAGGGATGAACAAAGGAAGCTCCCGCGCTCTCCTGCCCCGGGAGTAAGGCCAATTCAACCCAAGTGGGCTTACTCCTGAGTAGGCAGAGACCCTAGGGCGCTGCAGTTGTCCCCAGATGCTCCCTGCAGCCAGCGATCAGGACGATTCATAGAAAGGAGATGAATAGGCCCCAATGTATATTATACAGAAAACAGGGGGTGGGGGCGCAAGACTGAATAAACATCGATCGTGCGTGTTGGCCTTGCGCATCTCTCCCCCCCCCCTTTTCCCCTGGAACGCCGTCGCTCCCTTTCTCGACACGCGGCAACGGGCAGGGATGGAACGTGTGAACAGACCCCCCCTACCTTGGAAAGCGTAGCAAATTGAGGCGATAAAAAAGTTATGCCGTCAAGAGGGGATGGGAGGGGGTGTCATCTCCGCCGGAGCTCATCCTCACACACGTCAGCCACTTTCCCTGAGGATCGGGGCCGCGAATCGGCAAACACGCATCCTGACCCACACACCTGTAAATCATACTGCTTTTCTTGTGGGGGGCCAGGAGTTCCTGTCTCATTCCTTTCACAAGCACACCCCCCGCTCCCCAACGATTCCTCGGCTTCGTCCCCTAGACCCCCCCTTCCCTTCCCTTCTCTCTCTCTCACCCGCCCGCCTTTGACATTCCCCGCGTCCGCTCCGCAGGCGTCCAGACGACCGCGTTCCCTCTTCCAGAGGCGCGCGTCAAAGGGCAACCAGTGTGTGTATGTGTCTGCGTGTGAAATTTACAGCTGTTTGGCTCCCCACCCCGCAGCCCTCTCCAGACCCCACCACGACTCAGCACCCAAGTTTCTAGTCCCTAGCGCGGAGCCACCTACCCGCCAGCCTCAACGCAGACATTCTCTGGAACTCGGGCTCCTGCAACCACTTCCACATCCTCCGGAACGTCTCCCGCCCGGACTTGAGCTTACTCCACGGCTTGGGGTTCCTCAAGAGGTCGGAGAGGGTGCCCTGCGAGCGGCACAGGATCCGCTGGGCGAAGATGGCCTGCGGGATGCTGTAGCGCTTGAGCTCGGCGGTGATCCGCTGCGCCACCTCCTTGGTGTTGATCTCCTCCACCTGCCCGGAGCCCCCGGCTTGCGAGCCCGACGCGGACGAAGCCTGTCTCTCCCGCTCGCCCAGCAGGGCTCCGTTGGCTTGCCCGTGCGGGTGCCCTCCGTGGGGGTGCATGCCGTTGAGGGAGGGCATCATCCCGGAGCCCGGAGCGCCCAGACCCCGCGCCAGGTGTTCCTCGCTCCTGGAGAGCATGTGAGGGTCGAAGCCGTTGGGCGACAGCAGCTTGTCTCCTGCCAGGTGGGCGCCGGGCCCGTAGGGGGCCAGCGACTGCTGCCCGTTGTGTAGGCTCAGGCCGTTGGAGAGGGGCGACAGGGCCTGCCCCATGGAGGGCATGTCCTTGGGGTAGTGGCCGTACAGGTTCCCCATGGAAGCGGCCAGGCTGCGCTCCTCGCGCATGAGGGTGAAGCTGCCGCTGACGCCCCCGGACAGCCGCTGGTGGTGCGGCGGGTGGTGCGGGTGATGGTGAGGGTGATGGTGAGCGTGGTGGTGGTGGTGGAACTTCTCGGAGACGGTGGAAATGGGCGGCAGGTGCTGCAGGGGCGTCAGGGTGGTGTAGGTGCTCATCCCCGACGGCGACTCGCAAGCCATGCTCATGGCCGGGTGGAGCGGTCCGCCCAGGGTGTGCTCCGGCCGGTAGTCCCCCGCCCCGTCGAGGATGGACGCCATGCTGGAGACCATGGCCGGCCGGCCGTGCGAGGAGACGAGGTTGCGGTGCGCCGACGGCGGGGGAGGCGGAGGGGGAGGCGGCGGAGGCTGCCTGCCGTGCGCCCCGGCGGGGCTCAAGACCTCCCCGGCCTGGTGGAGGTTGCCGAGCCCGTCGAGGCTCAGCTCCATCGCTCGCTCGCTCTCCCCCGGCCAGGCGATCCCTCCTCCTCCTCCTCCTCCTCCCCCTCCCCCTCCTGGATCTCCGCCTCCTCCTCCTCCTCCCTCCTCCTCCCTCCCTCTGTGTCCCCCGCCGCCTTAATCCAGATCCATCTCAGGAGATCTCCATCCGGATCTCTTCTGGGCGCGCGCGCGCAAGGGGGAGCGGCTCAGGGGTCCCCACTCCCCCCCTCCTGCCCAAAGCTGCGGGGATGGGCGCTCCTTCCCTCTCGGCGCTCGGCTCTGGCTTCTCTCTCTCGCCCGCTCGCTCGCTTGCTCGCTTTCCTCCTCCTCCTCCTCTGTCCGCCGTGGCTGCGAATCGCGCGGCTCTGCTTCTCGGCTCAGCCTTCCTCTCGCCTTGACGTCACGGCGCCCAGCTACGGTCTGTCCGCCCCCCCCCTCCACCGACACCACCCCCAAGGGCACACACACACACACACACACACGGCTCACAACCTGCCCAGCGCGCTCCTAACGAGCGCCCACCTGCCTGCCTCTCTGTGTAGAAGGTATCGACAAGCGACAAGGAGGTGTGCCCCCCCTTTCTCTCTTCCTCTCTCCCTCTCTCTCACACACACACGAGACAGGGAAAGGCGAGTGCTGGGAGGTGGGCGGGGGGGGAAGCGGGGGGTGCGGGGAGAGGCGGCAGCAGCAGCAGCGGGGGGTAAGGGAGAATAGCGATATAAAATCAATTGCGGCTGGAGGTTGAGCGAGAGGGTTTCAACCGGGTTGTGGGGCGGGCGGTGGGGGGGGGAGTGTGAATCTGTGGGGAAGGCAAAGGCGAGAAGGAAGGAGGGGTGGATGGATAGGGGTGAGATTGAGGGAGGGGGAGGGAGGAGGGGTGGGAAAAGGAAGGAAGGAGGGAGAGGGAAGGAAGGAAGGAAGGAAGGAAGGAAGGAAGGAAGGAAGGAAGGAAGGAAGGAAGGAAAGAAAGAAAGAAAGAAAGAAAGAAAGAAAGAAAGAAAGAGGGCAGGGAGGAAGGAAAGAGCAGGGAAGGGTTGGAGGAAAGGAAAGAAAGGAATGAAACAGGAAGTAATGAGAAGGAAAGAAAGAAAGGGGGGAAGGAAGGAAGGAAGGAGCAGGGAAGGGTTGGAGGAAAGGAAAGAAAGGAATGAAACAGGAAGCAATGAGACGAAGGAAGGAAAGAAAGGAAGGAAGGAAGGAAGGAAGGAAGGAAGGAAGGAAGGAAGGCGTACTGAGCCTATGTATCTTGGGACAGGTTAGCTGAGCTCTCGAGGCAAGCGCCCCGTGCCCCGTCCGCCTTCGCCCCCCGACTGTATCAGCGAGCCATACATCACGACACTCCATCGCGCCTAATCTCTGCCTCCATCTATCACAGGCGTTTCTGCTCTATTGGTCTATCTATCCTCGCAAGGGAAGGCTCTGAGCGCGCTCTGGAGTGTGTGTGTGTGGCGGGGGGAGGGGGGTCCACACCGGAGGCCAACCCCCTACTGCAGCCGAGGCTTCGCGGGGATCGTTCTACCCGCCCCACACAGTCCCAAGATGACCTCTCTCCTTCCTAGATCCCCACCACCACACCACCGGCCCTTGGAGACGGCTTGGGGGTGGGGTGGGGGCTCACAGGAGTGGCTCCGGCGCTCCGCTGTAGCACAGCCGCCCTCCCCGCGCTCTGCCCTTATCGATCGTTCCAGCTCAGGGGGGAAGGGAGAGAGAATAGATTCCGCAGATGGTCTGTGGGAAATATTGGGGTGGGGGGAGGGGCGCATTTCCTAATGGGACCGGATTAAGCCGCCTGCCCGCACCCTACCCCTCCACAAAGAGTCTTCAGAGAAGTGGGACTAGCCCAAGGCCACCCAGCAGCTACACGGGGAGGAGCGGGGAAGCGAACCCGGTTCACCGTATTACGAGTCCACCGCTCTTAACCACTACACCACACTGTAGTGAGCTAAGTGTGGGGTGTGTCCCTGGGGAGAGGGTATGCAGCCTGGGGGCAGCCCTGGGGCTCAGATAGATGGAACAGGAGGGCTGCTTTCAGCTGATGGTCCTCAGCTTCCACCCCCCAGGTCCTCCCACCCACCCACCCATATCCAAAAACTCTGCTTCAGCTTTTAAGCGGAAGAATAAAGGCCGTTCTCTTTGGGTTGTCTCCAGTTACGTTCTACTCAAAGTAGGCCCATTGAAATGAATGGAGCTACGTGATCTTTTTAATGGGTCCGCTCCGTGTAGCGCCAACATTGGATTTTGTCTAATAATAAATGAATATAGTCCTTGATACAAGCACAGCAGGGATTGGACACGACCTCAGAAACAATCAGATCAGTTTCCCTTTTGCTTATTCTACCTGTGGACTTTTAAGGCTCTTTCCGGAGGGAAGTATCTTATCTGGAAAAGGACGGATGTGGGCAGCTGTGAGTAAATGGTGTGTTAAAGCAAGCGGGGGGCTTTCTTTGTCCCACCCTCCCTTGACTGGGCTGCCACTATTGATTAGACCTGGTTCAGCACTAGGCCTCCTTGGGGATATAAGAACTCTTTATGACAGTGATGGCTAACCTTGACACTCCAGATGTTTTGGGACTACAACTCCCATCATCCCTGACCACTGATCCTGTTAGCTAGGGATGATGGGAGTTGTAGTTCCAAAACATCTGGGGTGTCAAGTTTAGCCATCACTGCTTTATGATCTGGGCCTGGGAGAATCCACCAGGGCACCCTCTGGGAGCTGTCCCAGGTACTGAAGTATCTGACCTTTGGTCTAAGATGGGGTCTTCTTCTTCTTCTTCTTTGGCGATCCCTCGTAGCCGAGTAAGATTGTCTACCATAACATGGTTTTAGCAATGAGTCCGTAAGTGACTGTGGAGGCCAATTCTGGATCCACACGTCCTTCCACAGTGGGGACATTGGTTTCCGGGCAGGAGTTGATCCCGGTGAGGGTTTGCCAAGCGTGCCTTCCTCTTAGCACGTTTCTCCCTTGCATCCTGAGTTCGAGTGTCTTCAAAGCCTTTGCTAAAATCTGTTCTCCAACTGGAGCGCTTGCAGGCCAGTGTTTCCCAGTTGTCGGTGTTTATGCTACATTTTTTAAAAAAATAGATTTGCCTTGAGAGAGTCTTTGAACCTCTTTTGTTGACCACCAGCATTACGCTTTCCATCTTTAAGTTCGGAACAGAGTAGTTGCTTTGGAAGATGATAATCAGGCATCCACTCAACATGACCGGTCCAATGAAGTTGATGTTGAAGAATCATTGCTGAGACAGATTGAATTGTATAGTAGCGAGAGGCTCACACGAGCCTGCAACCAGCTATCTGCTGTGCATGTAAAAGGGGGGGATGTAAACTCTGCTAAGTAAAGGAACTTGCTAGCGCAAGTGAGGAAGGATATTAATAAACAATATATCCCCTCCTGCCACCCTGAACATTCCCACCGTGTTAACCCCGTTCATCACCTCAAACTCCTTTGGGGTGGGGGGAAGCTGGGCTATAAAGTTCGGGACCACATTTACCAGCTGCACTGGCTCCTGGTGGAGTACAGGATCAGGTTTAAGGTGCTGGTTTTGACCTTTAAAGCCCTATGCGGCCTAGGACCCTCGTACCTACGGGACTGCCTCTCCTGGTATGCCCCGCAGAGGACCTTAAGGTCCACAAATAACAACATTTTGGAGGTCCCGAGCCACAAGGTTGTTAGACTGGTCTCAACTAGGGCCAGGGCCTTCTCAGTACTGGCCCCAACTTGGTGGAACGCTCTGTCACAAGAGACCAGGGCCCTGCGGGATTTGGCATCTTTCCGCAGGGCCTGCAAGACAGAGCTGTTCCACCTGGCCTTCGGGTTGGACTCAGTCTGATGTTTCCTCCCCTTGTGGTTTTGATTATGGGCGATAAAAGAAGCAGCATTTTAAATTTTAAATTGTATTTTAACCTGTATTTTAATTAACGTTTTTTCCCCTTTCTTTTATACTTTATTGTAATTTTATTGATGTTAGCCGCCCTGAGCCCGGTTTCAGCTGGGAAGGGTGGGGTATAAATAAAATTTATTATTATTATTATTATTATTATTATTATTATTATTATTAAATGCAATAAACCACGTGTGTGCTGAATAATAAATTAAAACAACATCTCTTTCTCTCTGTGTGTATAACAATAAGGATATTATATATATATATATTTCCTTACTATTATCACAATCAGGGGGGGAAATATTTCGAAGACGGGGAAATGAAATCCCCTCTGCCCTGTTTGTTTCCCCCCCAAATGGCCTGGCTGAGGGTGCTCACGGCGCAATCTGTCTTTCCTTCCCCCCCCCCCCCCGGTGACGTTGGCCGGACTTTCTTCTCCCCAACCGCTCTGTAATTAATAAAATATAATTGAGCTATGCTGGCTTGTTCTCCTTTCCACTGGGCAGTGACACCCCGTTGCTAGAGCCTAATCAATACAATGTCATTAGGCAAAAGGCCAGAAAATGTGGTAAGGCAGGGAGGGGAGGAGGAGGACGAGGAGGAGGAAGGAAGGAAGGAAGGAAGGAGGAAGGAAAGGCTGTTTTAAGCCATCTTTTGTAGAAAAAGCAAGGTAGAAGAACAATGGATATAGCTCCAGGTGCTAAATCGCATTCTCCATATTATTGGAAGTCTCTTTCACGTGGCAGATGAATATTACTGTATGTTCGAGTCTTCCTGCTTCCCACAGCCACCGATAATCCATTGGGGGATGGGATGGTGTTTCCTGAAGCTTGGGCCTTCTTTACAATCAATCAATAGGTGCCCCCACCCCACATTCCCTGATCTAAGAAGCAGCGTTCCCTGCTGCGTGCAAGAGATGGAAAGAAAAATGACTCTGCTTAGAAGAGAGGGGCATGCCTCTTAACAGAATAGAGATGAGGGGAACCTCTGGTTCTCCAGATGTTGCTGGAGTCTCCTGGCAGATAGGATGGCCAGTAGCGAGGGATGTTGTGAGTTGTACTTCAACAACATCCGGAGGGCCAAAAGTTCCTCACACAGTTTTAGACCCAAGACCAGGTTATTCAGGACCTGGGACAGCTCCCAGGAGATGCTGTTGTGGCTCCTCCTGGTGATGATGGGAGTTGGAGCCCCTAGAACAGGCATCCCCAAACTGCGGCCCTCCAGATGTTTTGGCCTACAACTCCCATGATCCCTAGCTAACAGGACCAGTGGTCAGGGATGATGGGAATTGTAGTCCAAAACATCTGGAGGGCCGAAGTTTGGGGATGCCTGATCTAGAAGGCCACAACTCCCTCCCTCCTGTTTATAAGGTGCCACAACACCCAGCGCTGGGTTCCTTTATCTGCCAAAGGTAAACAATTATGGAATGTGATACATAAGCAGCAGTCAAATACAGCATTCCTTGTTTTCCTAGAGTGGACATGCAAAGGGATGTTTGGTCCAGCCAGTCGGAACTTCCTGTTTCCTCCTGGGCTGGGACATACTTCCTTTGCATGTGGCTAGAGGTGGGCGTGACCTTACCTGTGCAGGTAACAAAAGCACAGCCATCTCTTCCTCCGTTGTTGGAGCAGCTTTTTAGCTAGAATTGCTCTGCTGGCTTCCCGCCAATAGAGGACACTGGGATTATCCCCATATGGGATAGTTCCACATGAATATACTTTGTAACTAAGTCTGCCTTCAGGGAACCAACTGTGAACTGAAGATGTGAGTAAACTATTGACTTTAAATAAGATTGCCATGTGTTTATTCTTTTAAGAGGGATATAAGGGGACTCACCAGGAACCTTATAGTGAGAGGCTTACACAAGCCTGCAACCAGCTATTCGCTGTGCGTTTAAAAGGGGAATGTAAACTCTGCTAAGTTAAGGAACTTGCAGATGCAAGTTAGGAAGGATTTTAATAAACAATATATCATCTCCTGCCTCCCTGAACATTCCCACAGTTGTGGCTCCTCCTGGGGATGGTGGGAGTTGGACCCCAGCAGCATCTAGAAGGCCACGGCTGCCTCCCTATTGTTTATAAGGTACCACAACACCCAGCGCTGGGTTCCTTTATCTGTCAAAAGTAAACAATTTCCCAGGAATCCACACTTGGAAGTGCACCAGTTGCATAAATCTCTGCTCTCGGACAAGTTAAGTCAGATGAGGAGCCCATGGCATAGCTGTCAACCCTCCCTTTTTTTGCAGGAAACTCCCTTATTCCAACGCCGTTTCCCACTGCTATCCCGGATTGTTGCTATCCCTTAAATTCCCCGGATTTCCAAGGAAGCAGCTCCTCTCCCTCCCTGCCGGCCAGGGAGGCTCCTCAGCTGCGTTGCTCGGCTGCCAATAAGGAGTCTGAGACCGACTGGGGGCGGAGCTTGCATGCCTTGTGCAGCCAGACCCTCACGCCCAACCAGACAGACAGCCTGCCTGCCGTCTACGCGCTCGCTCTTCCGCTCACCCGTTCGCGCGCAGCCTCTGGAGCGCAGGGTGGCGAGGCTACTTGGTGCCATTGCACCGCCCTCGCGGCATCCCTTATTTTCAAATCCGAAAGTTGACAGCTATGGGCCTATGAATCAAAATGAATGGAACACTGTTGTATCAGCTGTTGGTCCAAAATCCTGAACTCACATGGACCAACCAGAAATCTCAATATGAAGCCAGAAAGCAGGGCCTGAACATAGTGGCCATTCTCCGCACGTTCGATCCCTGGCAACTGCCATTCAAAGGTCTACTGCCTCCAACAGTGGACAGACAACATTGTCTCCTGTGAACTTGTCTATGTGGAATATAATCTACTGTGAGCTCTAGCCCCAGAGGCCCACCATTCGCCTGGGGAGCTTGTAGCCAGGGCTGCTGCAACAAACAGCTGTGCCAGCCTTTGGGAGGCAGAGATGCCAGAGGGCATCAGAGGAGGGAGGGGAGAGAAGAGGGACAGAGGCCAGGGTTGCCCATCCTTCAAGGCACCCCAGAGTGCCATGGCACATGGGTTGAAAACCACTGGTGTAATGGACAGGTAAAGGTAAAGGGACCCCTGACCATTAGGTCCAGTCGTGTCCGACTCTGGGGTTGCGGCGCTCATCTCGCTTTATTGGCCGAGGGAGCCGGCGTACAGCTTCCAGGTCATGTGGCCAGCAGGACTAAGCCGCTTCTGGCGAACCAGAGCAGCGCACGGAAACGCCGTTTACCTTCCCGCTGGAGCGGTACCTATTTATCTACTTGCACTTTGACGTGCTTTCGAACTGCTAGGTTGGCAGGAGCAGGGACCGAGCAACGGGAGCTCACCCGTCGCGGGGATTCGAACCGCTGACCTTCTGATCCACAAGCCCTAGGCTCTGTGGTTTAATCCACAGCGCCACCCGCGTCCCTAATGGACAGGTAGATGTGAAGAAAAGTGTGTGTGTGTGTGTGTAATGGAGAGAGAGAGATTTACAGAAGAGTTGTGCTTCTGTGCATTGTAGAATCCTAGAATCCTAGAGTTGGAAGAGACCCCAAGGGCCATCCAGTCCAACCCCCTGCCAAGCAGGAAACACCATCCAAGCATTCTTGACAGGTGGCTGTCAAGCCTCTGCTTAAAGACCTCCAAAGAAATAGAAAATTGTGTGTGTGTGAGTACAGAATGAATACCACCATTTTACACAAGAACAACCACCCCTTAGCAGAGCATATTAGAGCTAAGGAAGGAAGAGGAAAAGAAACTGAAAGAAAAGTGAGGAGGATGGAAAGAAAGAAAACAGAAAAAATAACGCAAAGGAAGGAGGAGAGGGGTGTCAAAAAAAGGACACCAGGGCTTTTGAATTTTATTTCATTTGTGAGTATTTATTTTTTTTGGCGGCGGCAGCTCCTCCCTTTCCCCCTTCCTCCTTCCCCGCAGATCTATCATAAACACTTCAGCTCTCGACACATAAAGATTTGTTTTCTCTGTCGGGGCAATCGATAGATATACCCTGGGAAAAAATATTTCCTGGCGCCTCGGTTCGCCCGCAGTTGTCCAGAGGCGACCGCAAGCCAGCTTTTCGAGGGTGGGTGGGGCGGTGGGAGAGGCGCCCTGGTTGGCTGGGGGATTATCGGATATCAATTTTGGGGAGGGGTCGGCGGTGGGAGAGAAAGCGCACCTTGGGCATTTGACTGGGGGCTGGGGGGGGCGAGGGACTTTCCCCATGCAACTTTTTCCCGGAATGGACGCGCGCTGCAGGCTTAAAGAGGAATAAAAAAGGGTCTCTGCCCTCGCGGCGCTTACAGTCCGCATCAATATCGTGCGGAATATTTCCTCCCCAAGAAAGGACTCGGCTTTCAGGGAATCGAGGAATGAACTCGCTGCACAAGGAAGTAATATCTACACCTTTCAAGGATCCGCAGTATATTGGGTAACATATTGAAACCCCCCCCAAATCGTTATCGTTTTTGTATGGGCCTCGGGGCAGAGATCCGGCGTCTTCCTTCCCTTCGTTTGATGGGTCCCAGGCAGACCACGTCAGTCATGAACCATCAACATTATATTTTATAATAATTCAGTGTATTATTCAGGGGCCCCCAAGCTATTATTATAAAATGTTGATGGTTGTTTACTGTTACTGTCTGTGTTACTTTTTGACACACACACACACACACACACACACACACACACACACACAGAGAGAGAGAGAGAGAGAGAGAGAGCTCTGCCCCGAAGTCCTTGCCATCGCGGTAATATTTCTATATGTTCACACCCCTGATGCCCGGAACACTAAGAAGGCATTTTGTCAGATAAGCGGCATATAAATGAATTAATTCAAAGTCTTAATTTAATTGACCTAGGGGTCTTCCTTTCTTGGGGTGGAGAGGGGGCGGGTTGGCAGTCGACAACCAACCACCTAGAGTCCCTAAAAGAACTGAGTTCGGATTCATTTTCATTTCTCCAGAAATATAGTGGAGTTGTGTTCCACTAAACCCGACCTATTGAAAGCGATGGAATTATGTTAGGCCGGGGGGCGGTGGCGGGCGGAGGCAGCTGCCCCCCCCCATCAAGTAAATAAAGAAAAAAATACTTAACTCACCAACTGTGTCGCAGATAACTTGGTTCTCCCCCCCCCCAAAAAAAACCCAAAGCCTGCCCCCTCAAATAAATCATGGCTACGCCCATGGGGGGTGTTATTAGTTTGATTCTGTCACTTCTTAACTTGCTTTTATCTCGCGAACAGCCCTGAGATCTTTTGACGGATGGCGGTGTATATGAATCTAATAAATAAATGAAAAACACTCAAAACCGCTGGGTTTAAAGAAGGCATCTCTGCCCCGTGGCGCCTACAATCAGCATTAGGATCATCACGCCGAAAATTCTCCTCCCCAGGACACGACTTTCCAGATTGTTTTTATTTATTTCTTTGGGTGGGTTTTATTTGTTTGCTTGCTTTTTGTTTTGCCAAACGTGGATATTTTCATATATTCGCGGTGTGGGCTGGCAAGCCAAGTGGTTAGAGCATCTCTGCCTTTGCTGACGCAACGTCCCAGGTTCAGTTCCTGGCATCTTCAGGTAGGACTGGGAGCGTCCTGTCTGGAGAGCCGATTCCAGTCAGTGCAGGCACTACTGAGCGAGATAGACCGATGCTCAAGACTCCGTAGAAGCCTGCTGCCTGTGTTCTGTGTTTCTCTGCCCTTTTTGAACAGAACAATGAGGACTGGCGCCTTGCACTGTTTTTAGAGGAAACGCCGTAGCTCAATGATAGAGCGCCTCCTTTGCGCACAGTGTCCCAGGTTCGATTCCCGGCATTCGCCAAGGAAAAAGACCCCTTCCTGAAACCCTGGAGGGCCGCTGCTGCCAGTCAGTGTCCACAAGGCTGGGTGGACCTTCGGCCCTTTGAGGGGGTACCTCCCCACACGCCCAAGTTAGTGGGCATTGGGCATTCAAATAGTGCGCGGGCACCACATATTGTGATCGATCATGCGGGGCGGGGCTCCCTCCCCCAATAGTTTATTTAAGTTGGCACCCTTGCCCCCAACCACTCCGACTACAGACGGATCTCCCTCTGTCCAGGAGTCAGGACTGGCCTTTAGCACTGAGCTCCTGGGCTCTTGAAAGTCTGAGCCAGTGTGGTGTAGTGGTTAAGAGCGGTAGACTGGTAATCTGGGGAACTGGGTTCGCGTCTCCGCTCCTCCACATGCAGCTGCTGGGTGACCTTGGGCTAGTCCCACTTCTCTGAAGTCTCTCAGCCCCACTCACCTCACAGAGGGTTTGCTGTGGGGCAGGAAGGGAAAGCAGAATGTGAGCCGCTTTGAGACTCCTTCGGGTAGTGATTATAAAGCCGGATATCAAATCCAAACTCTTCTTCTTCTTCTTCTGAGGGGTTGTACCCAGAACACGCCTTGGGATCAATGGACTCGCGCAAGCCTGCTGCGCCCCAGGCTTTTAACTGCTCCGACCCCTGATCACGACTTAGCCCTGGTCCGCGGCTTAACATGTTGGCGGATCCAGCTCGGCAGACAAGAGACTGAGTCTGCGGGAGAGAGGCAGGCGGAAGGAAATTGCCCAGGGGTCTCTTAAATCCCGTTCAGATGAAGGCCTAAGGGACTCCCCCGGCACACACACACACCCCCAGCACCTGCCAGTGTGGTGTAGTGGTTAAGAGTGGTAGACTCGTAATCTGGGGAACCGGGTTCGCGTCTCCGCTCCTCCACCTGCAGCTGCTGGGTGACCTTGGGCTAGTCCCACTTCTCTGAAGTCTCTCAGCCCCACTCACCTCACAGAGTGTCTGTTGTGGGGCAGGAAGGGAAAGGAGAATGTGAGCCGCTTGGAGACTCCTTCGGGGAGTGATAAAGCGGGATATCAAATCCAAACTCTTCTTCCTCTTCCAAACTCTTATAAGGAATATTAACTAGGACGACGCATTTGGGGCCAAATTTCTGAAGGGATCCCGGGTGAGGGGAGGGATCCGCAGCACACGCGCGCACCCGTCCACTTGACCCTCGTCCGCCTTCTTTCCTCCAAACTTTTCCTAGACGGTCCCTCCTCCTCCCCCCCCCAAAGAAAGGAAAAACCACCGCATAATAAAACTCATTTTTTTTAGTTCAGACTCCCAGCGTTTGTAGGGCTTAAATAGGAGACTGGGGGGGGGGGGAGGGCTTCGCCCGGCTAAGTCCCACTCAGAGTAGACCCATTGAAAATCAATGGGCTTCAAAGGCAGGCGCGCCCATTGATTTTAATGAGTCTTTGGACACATGAAGAAAGGAAGGGGAAAAAAGCAAACGGGCTGTATCCAAGAGATTTATATTGGAGTGATTTAGTTTATAAAAAAAAAGGATTGCAGAGTTTTTATTTTTTCATATTTGAAGGAACACATTAGTAATAATAATAGCAATAAAACAACAACAACAATAACGCATACTTGGAGAATAGGCATTTCAAATTCCTCGGATTCTTCTTCAATCCGCTTAGATTGTTTCGCTTCTTTTCAGGGGATGCGATCTGAAAAACACATTTGCTATGACTGGTCGCAATGGGTTAGGGAATGGGTATGTCCTACTCCGAGTAGATCGATTTGGATTCAGCGAGACTGACTTATTTTTAATTTAATAATAATAATAATAATAATAATAATAATAATAATAATAATAATAACAACAACAATTTTTTTGCAAAGGAGAACCGGACAGATCTGCTAACCGCCCACCCGGCAGGGCTGCGATCCGAGACGCGCTTCAGCGGGAGCAAAACGCGCAGAACGCAGCGAGGCTTACTTCAGAGGAAACTACGCTTGGGGATTCGGTTTGCGGGGCTGCTGCCTCCCCGCTTTTTACACGCAGCGACTAGGGGCGGAATCTTACGCATCTCTACTCAAAAGTAAGCCTCGCTGAGTTCACTGGCGCGCAGTGCCAAGAAACTGCCGGGTAGGTACTTTAAGAAATAAAATAAAAAGGGAATCCTACTTAGAGTAAGTCCACTGAAATTGACGGAGCTAAGCAAGCAGTTTCTTTTTATTTAATGGGTCTGCTCTGAACACGGCTAAACGCTAGATACTTCTGAATAAACCTGACCACGGAACTGCTTTTTGAAGTTGCACACGTGCGCAATAGTTTAATACAGCACTCAAAAAAGTCATTTCGCACGGAAGAGGGGGGTGGGTCCTTCTAGAATCTAGAGAAATAAGCTTTAATCCTTTTTTTTTAAAAAAAACAACCCTTTTACTTTAGAGTAAAGCCCAATTCAACATACTGGGACTTCTGGAAAAGACACTACACCCTTTTAAACTTAAACAAACCTTGCTGGGTGATGTCTACGAGTTTATCGTTACCATCGCCATTAATACGAAAAACAGGTTGCTTGCGTCCAGTTACATTCTGAGTAGACCCACTGGAATTAATGGACCTTAGTGGGGAGGGGGGTCATGCTCTTTTATTCCAGCGGGTCTTCTCTGAGTAGGAGTAATGTTGGGTACAAATTCATATTCTTTCGGTCATCTCCATCTGCACACAGTGTAAGGACGACTTTGGCACAGTGATTGCAAGTGGCGGCGGTAGGATCACCCGAAGTCGGGCAACGCCTTTTATCGGGACCCCCCCCCCCTCATCCGCCACAGAAGTGTGGCAAGCTTTCAGCTCCTGCAGAGCTCTTCCTCAGGCTCAAAGTTGCGCCAAGAGGGAGCTGCGCCGGGGCCTTGAGCGCAGAGTGCGGTATCTCTCCATCGCGAAGATGAGCCTGTTGGTCTCAATAGCTTCACTAATCAGTCTTTGATTATTATTTGTACTTCTTCCGCCTGTTTTCTTTTTAAGATTATTTTTTTCCTTCTCCCTTCCTCTCTGCTCGCCTGAGGAAGAACTCTGTTGAACCCGAAAGCCCCCCGCACTTTTGGTGACATTTTGCTGGGTCGCAATAAATATTAAACTCCTCCGCACCTGATTTTCTTAAACTGAAAGCGATCTGTCGCGCATCCAACACATACCGAGAAAGTCCAGAAGGGTCTGGCGAGGAAGTTTTGTGATCAAGATTTTGGAATGAAAGGGAGATCCAGTCCTAAAACAAGCCCTGCTTTGTAAAAGGAAGAAAGGAAGGAAGGAAGGAAGGAAGGGAAGAAGGAAGGAAGGAAGGAAGGAAGAGAAGAAGGAGAAGAAGGAAGGAAGGAAGGAAGGAAGGAAGGAAGGAAGGAAGGAAGGAAGGAAGAAAGAAAGAAAGAAAGAAAGAAAGAAAGAAAGAAAGAAAGAAAGAAAGAAAGAAAGAAGTCTGTGTGCCTGTGTTGAGATTTGTGATTTCAGGTCAACTCAAAGTCATGCCGAGACCAGACGCCTCATTTAAGCCCATTAAAAGGGCAAGCCTCATTAAAGCCCATTAATGGGCTTACTCTGAGTAGGGCTTAGTTAGCTATAACCCACTCTATGTATCTACGAACACAGGGTCTATATCTATATTCCCAGATATATGACACTGCAGGAAAGTTTTGCCATTGGGCGTCCAGTTTTCTTAAACTGTGACCTCCTCGCGCGCAAAGACCCTTCCCCTCTTTCTCCAACGCTTCCCCAGCCCCTGTTACAGCGCCTTACAAATAAAGCCAACCCTGTACATGCAGAAATAGATCCTAAGGTGCATATTAAATCTGTCTCTCCATCTAATTTAGAATACAGTAAAGGCCAGGAGGACACGATCCAGCTGCTGCTTTGCTCCTAAGACGCGGTTCCCTCATTTCCACTGAGTTTCACCAGGCTCGCTTCTGGTGGGAAAGTTAACCGTGTCTACTCTGAAGCAAACCCAGTTGAATCCAGTGGGCCTTACTCCCAGGTACGGGGGGGGGGGGAGAGAGAAAGAGAGAGTTAGGACTGCAGCCTTCAAGCCCCATTTAAACCAGAAATCTTCTGCTTAAATCTGAACAGGATCTTCCCCAAAATCACCAGCCAGGTACCGGCTTATTCCACCTTAAAATGGAACAGAACCGAGCTGTAATCAGGTATACAAATTGGAAAGGAGGTTCAGTTTGGCTGGAATGTGTTCCGTGCAAAATTCTATTGTGCCCAAGATAGTTCGCAAGGGGTCCGGGTGCGCGCGCGGGGGAGGGGGAGAGATAAGGGGCCTTACAGCTTTCAAACGTGGCAGAATGGGGGGGGGACATTTCAGTGTGCTCAAATTCTCCTCCTCACATGTTAAAAGGGCATCTCATAGGAACCCTGTATGAATTTAAGATTTTATATATTCTTGGGAAGAGTCTGGTCTAAAAAGTTTGCAATCCTAACCCCACCCCCCTTGAACCTGGGAGTAAGCTGCCTTGAATTCAGTTGGGCTTACTTCTGAGTAGATCATATACCCGGACGCCTTCCAGAAAACCTTACAAAGATAGGAAGCACTGATTCCCCTACTCAGTGTAAATAATATCATAACTGTTCACCACCATCGGGCTTGGAGAGGTTACCCTCCGTTTTCGTGCCAGTGGCAATCGCAGACTCGGGGCCCCCTGACGCTCAAATAAAAAGTTGAAAGGCATCTAATTAAATAATATTTTTTAAAAAAAATAAATGCAAAAGAAATCAAGAAACCCCGTGCATTAATGTTGGGTATTTTTTAATTCTCTAACGCGGGGATTTGCGGGGAATCGTTCTTGCGAAATTTCCACATTTCCATATTATTACCATAATTGCCCAGATTTTCATATAATACACACAAACGCGAGGAGACACAGTTAGGATGTCTCGGACTCTGTCGTGAGTGGACGACACGGAAATGTGTCTTAAACTCTAGCTACGCGAGTAAATTTTTTATCTAACGACACACCGGCTCAGAATCAGGGCGCCTTGCAAGACATTGGCGACTTTTACTTCCAAGTAAATTCGCCTTTAATTATACGGGAATGAATATAAGAACTTTAATCACACACCAATAGTCGTCTCCAGCTTTCTGGTCCGGCCGGGAGAATTGCAAACATTTTGGGGTACACTTTGAGGGGGTTGCCCCCCCCCCTTAAATTAGATATCTGTATAGATATATAGAAACACACACACACAGAGAGAGAGTCACCTATGGAGATTTTTCTAAACCATTGGAATTCTGAGTACACAATTTCAAGGTAACATTACACTTTATTTCCACTTATTTCACATGAGGCTCGAACTCACCACCCTCATCATTAAGCATCTCACGCTCTACCTACTGAGCTACTACAGGCTCAGAGATTCACCTATGGAGATGCTTGTGTTTCTGATTTCGGGTGCGTGTGTTACCCTGATTTTCTCCGTATCTCCCCTTTCAGCTTTTCCAGCCCTCGGAGATCTTAAATCTTCCCAGGCCTTTGCAACAGAGCAAGTTGGTTCTACTCAGAAGTAAAGCCCATTGTTTTCGGTGGACGTCCCTTGCTCCCTGGTGATTGTGTTCTCCTCAAGGATCTCGTCGTTGGTGAAGGATTGAGAGGCGAGTCGGCCTAAGCCAGGTTTAGGAAGGAAGCAGCGGCGGCGGGGGGGCGGGGGAGATCCCTCCTGCGCTGGGAATCTGCGATCTGGCCTTGACTGATCCTGTTTGGGTAATTCCGTCTGTCCGTTTTAAAACCACACCACAGTCCTTGGAATGACGACCCAGTGATGTTGGGGGTTGTTTTTGTGGGTGTGGGGGGGACTAGTCTTAAAATAATAAAATAAATAAAATAAAATAAAATAAAATAAAATAATAAAATAAAATAAAATAAAATAAACCGTATTGTCTTGGCCGCTGAATGAATCTTTGCTATAGTCTTGCTTCGCTCTGGGAAAACTCTGAGAGGCTGGTCATGGGAGGGGCGATTTTTTTTTTACGGATAGATGATCCGTTTTATATAAATGCAGGTGTGTGTAGATCAAAGGATACCCTCTCGAAATATATTTCCCCCGCTTCAGGAGCAGCAATAATTCATTTTTTTTATTATTATGAAGATCCGGGGGTTGCAAATGGGACGGTTCAAGTTGCCATCCCATCACACACACTCGCTTCCTCGAGAGTAAGCCCCCGTCCAACTTAACTCCTGTGACTAGACGGGTCTAAATCTGCGCGACAATGCGCTCCCGGCTAGCAGACCCATTGAAAGCAACGGGGATGCATAAGACTATTTTAATATACCCCTCTCTTTTCGCAGGGGGGCAACAAGTCCAGAAGCCACTTGTCAGACAAGCTGGGAACGCAGAGATAGTCTATTAAAGAAATGTCCAAACCAATCAAACCACGCGAAGTTCTAAAAGTGTTTTCGTCCCGTCCCCCCCCCCCCCGGAACAAATCTATAGGTCGAAAAATATCCTTCTACAACCAACTAAAAAAACGAACCACAAAAAAACACGCCAGGCCAAAGATCAGGCATACTCTAGAGTAGGACTTGAGACAGTACAACAGTAATTATGAGTGGATTTGAATACAGCCCATAATTTACCGGTAGTTGCACACGGGCCATAATAATACCAGTGGCCTGTTGTTGAGCAGCAGAACAGAGTAGACCCATTGGAATTGATGGGCATGCCTGACTTAGGCCCATTAACTTTAGGGGGGGTTATTCTATTATTTAGTTGGAATGATGATGATGATGATGATGATGATGATGATGATGATGATGTAAAGCGCAGAGATTACTTCTCCCTCTGTCTCTGCTTCGCTTTATCCTTTTAGATTCCCTCTCCGGACAAAACTTATTTTTTTTAAAAGGGGAAATTTGGTAACAAGGAACCAGGCGTGTGTGTGTGTGTGTGTGTGTGTGTGTGTGTGTGTGTTTACCTTCTTTTCCACTTTCCGGGGAAGCGTGCTTTCCTGAGGCTTCTTAAGCAAACCTCAACCACATCTGTTTTAGTTAGCTTCCCCAAATTTATTTTTATCTTTGCCACCAGAAAGCAGATTTTAAAAGCGAGGCGAGATCCAAGCTGCAAAAAATCCCCCTGCGCGCCTTCGCCAACAGCTCAGGAGAAAACCGGATTGAAACCGGATTGGACCGACTTCAGAGTAAACGTGCCTTGGATCGGATCACACACACGCGTCCCTTCCCTCTGGAGTAGTAGACCTGCCATTCCATTCTCTCTAAACGCCCCTTTCTGTCCCCTCCCTCCAGCTAAACCGGGCTGTAACCCCCTAAAACCCCATTTATCCCTAGTCCCCAGTCAACCCAAGACGGTTTACTCCTGTGCAAACTAAGAAAGAGACCTGGCTGGGGTTGGGTGCGCTGTCAATCATTACCTCGCCAAAGGCGCCCCTTACATCATTCTCCTTTTGTACTTTGTGGAGGTGGAAACCAAAGTCCAAACAAACGCTTCAAGCTTGGCGATCTTGCAGATTATTTCTCTCTCTCTCTCCCTCTCTCTCTCTCTCTCTCTCTCTCTCTCTCTCTCTCTCTCTCTCTCTCCCACACACACACACACTCCCCCTCTTCCAAACCTCAAATTCCCCCTCTTCCAAACCTCGTGCACGCGCGCGCAAACCTCAGGGCAAGGCAGGCTGGAGCTAGATTTCTGACAATCACTTTATTCAACATTCTGGGCTAGCGAAGAAAAAAACTTGAGGTTTTTTGGGCGAGAAGAAGAGGTTTAGACTGAGAGTCTCTGGGGGGCCGGAAATTGATAGGCTCTCTGGAATTAGCTGTCGTTCCGCCCCCGCCCCGTGTGCAGTGCAAGTAAGCTAAAAACAGCAACCGCCACCCCAAAACACGACCCATCGATCGCTTCTCTACGATCTAGAAAGGGCTGGCGCACTCACAGAGGGAAGTACGGTAGCAATCGTCCAAGACTCCACACGCACAAACATAACACACCCCACAATTTCTTAAAATTATCCATCTGTAAACGGAAAAAAGGGATTTCTCCAACCTCACTATCAATTTTACTGCGGCATTGATTTTATTTCTTCCTCCCCCAGAACCTCACCAGTCTGCTTCCCTCATTTCCCCGGAAGCATTTGAACCACAATTTATTCATTTTTCAAAAAACCACAATATAGCCATTATTTCCCCCACTTTGATGTTCAGTGCGAATAGAGGGTTTAAGTTTAGAGGACCCATAAAATTAAAAGGGAGCGCTTTCTTTCTTTCTTTCTTTCTTTCTTTCTTTCTTTCTTTCTTTCTTTCTCTCTTTCTCTCTTTCTCTCTTTCTCTCTTTCTCTCTTTCTCTCTCTCTCTCCTACAAATACACAAACAAAAATAATTTCCACCCAGTTCCACCAGAGTAATACGGCCCTGCCCTTCCTCCGGTTTAAGATTCTTAGTCTGTCTTGATGATTTATCTGACAGTATTTTTAATAATAATAATAATAATAATAATAATAATAATAATAAAACCAGCGCGCGCGCACTGTTAGCGAAACTGACAAGGCCTTGCAGATTTCACTGGGGTGGGTGGGGTGCATCGCTTCGCTCTTTTTTAAAAAAGAGAGAGAGAGAGGAAGTGGGGGGGGGAAATCTCTCCCCCCCCCCCTCTGCGTGAAATAGACAAGGGGCTGGTAAATTTCCTTCCGAACAGGCAAGATCCTGCGCCAAATTGATCGGAATGGGAGTTTAATCGATCGGGCTCCGCATCGATCCGCATCGACCCCCTTTCCGTCGCTTAGCAAGCCTCTCGCGCGCGCGCGCGCTCACCCAACCCCACTGCAGCAAAACCAAGGGAGGTGGGAAGAATCAATCGGTGGGGTTTATTACGTGTGTGTGTGTGTGTGTGTGTGTGTGTGTGTGTGTGTGGCTTAACTTCCATGGATCAGAAACAAGTTCCTTGGTTTGTTTGTTTTGTTTGTTTTTAAAAACTTTTTTAAAAAAAAAACGACAGAAAGACCCCTAACATGGGGAGGTGTTTGTGTGTCCGCCTTCTTAAATTGAAGTTGTTGGGCAGTTCACCAGGAACATCCCTGTTGGTTTCGATGGGAATATTCTGGAGGAAATCGGCCTGCGTGGGTTTCAACCTTGTTTGCAGGTAAAAAATATATATATATATTTGCATTTAAAAAAGAAAAAAAGAAAAAGAGAGAGAAAAGGAAGGCGGGGGAGGAGAAAAAGCCTGATCCGTCTTTTCAACAGTGTCCTGGTTTCAGTTTTGCTTCTCAGATAGGTATCACAAATGACGCTTTTTTAAAGCAGAGAGAGAGCGCGCGCCTCGACTTATCCACCCGCCTACGCGTAAAAAAGGGCGCATTCGAAGTTTCTCTCCTGTACAGAGTCCCTGAATTTGCAAACCCTCGTCCTTCCGTTCCTCTCTTCCTCTTCGTATTCCGCCTGCCTCTCTCTCTAACGGATGATGCCCAAATGAGCATCTTTTGGCTGTGTGTGTGAAACAAACTTTTCTGTTGCCTACGCTACTCTTTTTTTTAATCTTTTGCGGGTAGGCGAATGGAGGAGGGCAGGAGGAATGCTGAAGAACGCGGGCTTTATACAAAAGTTCCAGCAGAGGTTGCTTCTTGCTGTATTATCCAGAGCAACAATAACTGAGGACGTATAAGCCCTGCTCAGAGTAGACCCATTGGGATGAACGGACTACTCTAAGGGTCTCAGTTTCAATGGGTTTGGTCTGATGGGTGGCCCCTAAAATTTTGTCCTACTCAGAGTAGACCCACTGAAGTTAGGTTCATTCGTGAAGTTAGGTTCATTCATTCCAATGGCTCTTCTCTGATAAAGGCTGGCTTTGGGTACGGCCTCTTCTTAATTATAATTAATTAATTCATATTGACGCAATGAATAATAATCACAATGATTAAGCCACTTCTGGCGAAACCAGAGCAGCGCACGGAAACGCCGTTTACCTTCCCGCCAGAGCAGTACCTATTTATCTACTTGCACTGGTGTGCTTTCAAACTGCTAGGTTGGCAGGAGCAGGGACCGAGCAACGGGAGCTCACCCCGTCGCGGGGATTCGAACTGCCGACCTTCCGATCAGCAAGCCCCGAGGCTCAGTGCTTTAGACCACAGTGCCACCTCCATCCCAAGTGCCACCTCCGTCCCAAGTTCCCTTATATCCCTCTTAAAAGAATAAACACACAGCAATCTTATTTAAAGTCAATAAAAGAAGTTTACTCACATCATAAGTTCACAGTTGGATCCCTGAAGGCAGACTTAGTTACAAAGTATATACATGTCTCCACCCCCACCGTTCAGCCCGGACACTGAGATCCAGCGCCGAGGGCCTTCTGGCGGTTCCCTCACTGCGAGAAGCAAAGCTGCAGGGAACCAGGCAGAGGGCCTTCTCGGTGGTGGCACCCGCCCTGTGGAACGCCCTCCCAGCAGAGGTTAAAGTGATAAACAACTATCCTACATTCAGAAAATACCTGAAGGGAGCCCTGTTTAGGGAAGTTTTTAACTTGTGATTTTGATGTATTTTATTATTTGTTGGAGGCCGCCCAGAGTGGCTGGGGAGATCCGGCCAGATGGGCGGGGTACAAAAAAAAATTATTATTATTATTATTATTATTATGTGGATCTATCCCACATGGAGCTAGTCCAAGTGTCCTCTGTTGGCTTGCATCTCTAGCTAAAAGGCTGCTGCTCCGACGGTGGAGGAAGTCAGAGAGAGAGAGAGAGAGAGAGAGTTGCGTACCTTGTCCTATTCTTACCTGGACAGGTAAGGTCACGCCCACCTCTAGGATGTCCCAGCCAGGAGGAAACAGGAAGTTTTCAACTGGCTGGACCAAACATTCCATCGCATGTCCACTCTAGGAAAACAAGGAATGTTGTACTTGACTGCTACTTACGTATCACATCACACAAGTCCAACCCAACTGGAATGAAAGCATCTCAGCTAAAGCATCTATGACAGATGACCATCCAACCTCTGCTGAAAACCCTTCAAGGAAGGAGAGTCCCCCAGCTCTTGAGGGAGTCCGTTCCATTGTCGAGCAGCTCTTAGCATCAGGGAGTTCTTCCTTTCTTGCAACTCGAAGCCGTTGGATCAGGCCCTACCCTCCGAGGCAGGAGGAAACAAGCTCGCTCCATCTTCCATGGGACAGCTCTTGACAGGGGCGTAGCGTGCCGCTTGGGTGCCCGGGGCGGCAAGCCAAGCGGCACCCCTGGGGGCGGGGCGTCGCTCCGTGCGCATGACGTCACAACGCGCATGCGCATGGAGCGACTCCTTTGCCCCATGCCGCGGCAAAAAAAGCCACTGAAAAAACCCCTTTCAGCGGATTTTCGCCGCTGCGCTCCCGGGCGGAGCTACGGCGTCGGCATGGAGGAGAGGGGCAGACCAGAGCCAGAAGGGGTGACACTCCTCCATGCTACTGGCCCGCCCCTCTCCTCCATGCCGGGGTGAAAAAAACAGCTGAAAGGGGGTGAAAGGAAGACAAAGCAGGCGCTTTTAAAGCGCCTGCTTTGTTTTCCTTCCCCCCCCCTTTCAGCTGTTTTTTTCGCCGCTGTGCTCCCGGGCGGAGCTACGGCATCGGCATGGAGGAGAGGGGCGGACCAGAGCCAGAGGGGTTGACACTCCTCCATGCTACTGGCCCGCCCCTCTCCTCCATGCTGGGGCGAAAAAAACAGCTGAAAGTGGGTGAAAGGAAGACAAAGCAGGCGCTTTTAAAGTGCCTGCTTTGTCCCCCCCCCCTTTCAGCTGTTTTTTTTTTTTGCCGCTGCCGCGGTTCTCTCCCGCGCTCAGTTCTCTCCCGCGCTCAGAGAGAGTGAGTGAGCCAGGCAGGGGCAGAGAGCTGCGAGTGCGAGCGCGCCCCCCCAGATGTTGCGCCCGGTGCAGATGGCACCCCCTGCACCCCCCACGCTACGCCACTGGCTCTTGAGATATTTGAAGGCAGCTCTCCTATCTCCTCCCTCTCTCATCCAGGCAAAACATACCTGGATCCTAGACCTGGTGGCTCCATGTATTTGACAAAATTGATGGCCGTTACAATACATTGCAGGAGCAAATTCCAGTAGCTTGCAACTGCTCTCAGGACAGATTCCATGTACACACCCACCCTCAATTTAAAGCACATTTAAATTGAGAGCCAGTGTGGTGTAGTGGTTAAGAGCGGTGGACTCGTAATCTGGGGAACCGGGTTCACGTCTCCGCTCCTCCACATGCAGCTGCTGGGTGACCTTGGGCTAGTCCCACTTCTCTGAAGTCTCTCAGCCCCACTCACCTCACAGAGTGTTTGTTGTGGGGGAGGAAGGGAAAGAGGAATGTGAGCCGCTTTGAGACTCCTTCGGGGAGTGATAAAGCGGGAGATCAAATCCAAACTCTTCTTCTTCTTCTTCTTCTTCTTCTTCTTCTTCTTCTTCTTCTTCTTCTTCTTCTCAGTCTCTAAACATACCCAGCTCCTTCAACCGTTCCTCATCAGGCTTGGTTTCTGGACCCTTGATCTCTTGTATCATGGCCAGTGTGGTGTAGTGGTTAAGAGCAGTGGACTCGTAATCCGGGGAACCGGGTTCGCTTCCCCGCTCCTCCACATGCAGCTGCTGGGTGACCTTGGGCTAGTCCCACTTCTCTGAAGTCTCTCAGCCCCACTCACCTCACAGAGGGTTTGTTGGGGGGCAGGAAGGGCTTTGAGACTCCTTTGGGGAGTGATAAAGCGGGATATCAAATCCAATCCAAACTCTTCTTCTTCTTCTTCTTCTTCTTCTTCTTCTTCTTCTTCTTCTTCTTCTTCTCAGTCTCTAAACATACCCAGCTCCTTCAAACGTTCCTCATCAGGCTTGGTTTCCGGACCCTTGATCTCTTGTATCATGGCCAGTGTGGTGTAGTGGTTAAGAGCAGTAGACTCGTAATCCGGCGAACCGGGTTTGCGTCTCCTCTCCTCCACATGCAGCTGCTGGGTGACCTTGGGCTAGTCACACTTCTCTGAAGTCTCTCAGCCCCACTCACCTCACAGAGGGTTTGTTGTGGGGGAGGAAGGGAAAGGGGAATGTGAGCCGCTTTGAGACTCCTTCGGGGAGTGATAAAGCGGGATATCAAATCCAAACTCTTCTTCTTCTTCTTCTTCTTCTTAAAGCACACACACAGCGCACCCAGAAAGAGTTTCCCAATAACTGCATTTTACCCCTCAAAGAGCTACAATTCCTGAAATCTACTATATGCGACAGTTCCCATAATTCTTTGCTTTACATGCTTGGGGTCCATGCAGGTAAAGTCTATGATCATTCATCAACTGGTTACGTGAACATCAGACTGTGAGTTCCACAAGCCCAGGATCCCTGATGCTTTCAAAAATCACAACTTGCTTGCTTCATTCCTTCCCTTCCCTTCCTTCCCTTGATCTTTCTCTTTCTTTCTTTCTTTCTTTCTTTCTTTCTTTCTTTCTTTCTTTCATAAATCCTTTCGGTCGTCTTTTCCTTAGTATCGAAAACTAATTAAATAATCTGTTAGCTAACCTGTTAAATTGAGATCCACTGCTAGCTTTAATGATGTCAACAGTGGAATTGACAGAGAGATGGAGACCAGTCTGTCAATATCATCCATCTCTGGTTGTGGCTGGGGAGGGGGAGGGAGCGGGAGGGTCTCTCACAATGCTAGACCTCAGGGACTTCCGACAGCCCTGAATGTCAGAAGGAAGCAGGACAGGCCTTGTTCACCCAACGCAGAGTCAAAGGGCGGGCATTTCTTCCCACAAAATGTTGGGCTGGAAAGACCAGGATTCAAATCCTCATTCAGACATGAGGTTCCCTAGGTGGGATTTTGGGGGTCAATCGCTGCATCTCAGCCAAACCTGCCTCACAGGGTTGTTGTGAGGGTAGAATTAGGGGTGAGGGTATAGACCACCTTGAGTTTGGGAGGATACGTCTAGTTTCCTGTTCTCACAGCGGCCAACCAGATACCTTAATGGGAAACCAGTACATTGGCTCCCAGTTCATTTCCAGGCACAATTCAAAGGATTGGTGCTGACCTTGTAAATGGCCCAGTATCCCTGAAGGAGCATCTCCACCCCCATTGTCCAGCCCAGACACTGAGGTCCAGATCCGAGGGTCTTCTGGCAGTTCCTTCACTTTGAGGTTACAAGGAACCAGGCAGAGGGCCTTCTCAGTGGTGGCTCCCGCCCTGTGGAATGACCTCCCACCAGATGTCAAGGAAATAAACAACTACCTGACTTTTAGAAGACACCTGAGAGCAGCCCAGCAGTCCAGGGAAGTTTTTAATGTCTGATGTTTTATTGTGTTTTTAATATTCTGTTGGGAGCCGCCCAAGATGTCTAGGGCAGCCAGCCAACAACCAAATGTTGTTGTTTTTAATGTCTGATGTTTTATTGTGTTTATCCACTATGGAACCATTGGCATCTAGTTAGTGATGCTGATATAATGGGGTCTACTCATAGAATCATAGAATCCTAGAGTTGGAAGAGACCCCAAGGGCCATCCAGTCCAACCCCCCTGCCAAGCAGGAACACCATCAAAGCATTCTTGACAGATGGCTGTCAAGCCTCTGCTTAAAGACCTCCAAAGATGGAGACTCCACCACACTCCTTGGCAGCAAATCCCACTGTCGAACAGCTCTTACTGTCAGGAAGTTCTTCCTAATGTTGAGGTGGAATCTTCTTTCTTGTAGTTTGAATCCATTGCTCCATGTCCGCTTCTCTGGAGCAGCAGAAAACAACCTTTCTCCCTCCTCTATATGACATCCTTTGATATATTTGAACATGGCTATCCTATCACCCCTTAACCTTCTCTTCTCCAGGCTAAACATACCCAGCTCCCTAAGCTGTTCCTCATAAGGCATCGTTTCCAGGCCTTTGACCATTTTGGTTGCCCTCCTCTGGACACTTTCCAGCTTGTCAGTATCCTTCTTGAACTGTGGTGCCCAGAACTGGACACAGTATTCCAGGTGGGGTCTGACCAGAGCGGAATACAGTGGTACTATCATGAGTACGATTAATGTTGGCTACAGTGCCCTGCTCAGTTGAGCTAGCCACAGGTTTTCCTGAGCTCCTGGAAGATATGGAAGAGGACATCTATCGCTTTCAGAGAAAGGTTACCTTTGAGATCCGTCTGTGAAGAAGGGAGGGAGGGAGGGAGGGAGAAATCAATGCACGCTATAGTGTGAGATTGAGAAAGACAACATCCATCTATCACTTAGAGCTTCGATGGGATTAGAATAGTCTTGTCAACAACCGATGGCTTAAAGAGACCATTTCAACAGCTTCTCCCTCTTCTGCGTTTGTGAGCTCACGCACAAACAAACCTTTCCCCTTTCTTGATTCATCACCACTGACAAAATAATGGCCTGGGCACCCTAATGCCCAGAACCAGAACGGTGGGCAATTACCGTATTTTTCACTCCATAAGACGCACCTAGTTTTTAGAGGAGGAAAGGGGGAAAGCCCCATTTGGGGGGGGGGGGGTCAGCTCACAGTTGTGCAGCTTCTTTTGCAAAGGGGGAAAGCCCCCTTTTTTGAGGATCAGCTCAAAGTTGTTGAGCTTACTTTGCAAAGGGAAAAAACCCTGTTTTATGGGGTTCAACTCACAGTTCTGCAGCTTCAGGAAAGGGAGCCATTTCTACAGTTTCCAGAGAGATAATCTAATCAGCCAGTCACATGTCGCTGGGGAAACAAACAGCCTCCGTCTGCAGAACATTCAACAATGGAGGCCTGGGCAAGGGGGCGGGGCCGGAAAGGGAGCCAGCGGCCGACCACACATTCGCTCCATAAGATGCACAGACATTTCCCCTTACTTTTTAGGAGTGTGTCTTATGGAGCAAAAATACTTGCTGTGATTCTGCAAGGTGCAGGATGTCACAAAATTGTAAGAACGTCAGAAAAGCCCGCTGGATCAGGGCCTAACCAGTGTTAGAAACTGAGATATGCAAGCTAGGAGCTAAAAGGCACCTTAAACCTAGGTTACGGGCATAACAACGGAATGCTTAGGTGCTTTTTTTAGAATAATAATACAAAGCTGAAAATGAATGAACATGCAGCTGAAATATTATGTTCCTTTTTCACATGGTCTAGTTCAGGGGTCAGCAAACTTTTTCAGCAGGGGGTTGGTCCACTGTGCTTCAGACTTTGTGGGGGGCCGGACTATATTTTGAAGAAGAAAAAAATGAACGAATTCCTATGCCCCACAAATAACCCAGAGATGCATTTTAAATAAAAGGACACATTCTACTCATGTAAAAACATGCTGATTCCCAGACCGTCTGATGGCTGGATTTAGAAGGTGATTGGGCCGGATCCGGCCCCTAGTTTGCATACCCATGGTCTTAAGTGTAGGACTCCATCCCCTCCAACGTTTCTCCCCTGAAAATAGGGACGTCCTAAGGCAAAGCGGGACACTCCAGGATCAAATCAGAAACCGGGGCAGCTTCTGTAAATCCGGGTCTGTCCCTGGAAAAGAGGGACACTTGGAGTGTCTGGGACGCTCTCTGAAATCAGGGCAAAGGGAGATGGGCGTTCGTTTGTTCCTTTTTGGCTGGGGAGGAGAGAGAGAACGTTTGCCTTGAGGTCTGACTGCAAAAGCTGCTGTTTGTTTTTAAGAAGCCACGATCAGAACAGAGTTATGGCATTGAGCAGATTCCAAAAGAAACCTCTGGGAGGGAGGAAAAGCAAGATGGAGATGGACAGAGGAGTTCGGGGGGGGGAGAGCCGAGGAAGGAGCAGGCAGGCAATTGAGTGCCTTTATCAATATTTCTCCCGAAAATGTATAATGCATTTTCTTTTCTGAAAAATTAATAACCTTGCTTTGTCTCTATCGACGTTTTCCTCCGGCTCGCGGTGGACGTCCAGTGGAAATCGAGCAGGGAGGGAGAGCGAGCTGGCTGACCCTCAGCAAGTCCAGCTTTGCTACCCTTTCAGGGCTGGCAGCAGAAGATGGACCTCATTTCCAGACATCAAATCTCATTTGGTGTCTGGGAGCTCGAAGTCTCGGAGTCGACTGCTGTTCTCGCCAGTTGCGAGCCTGAGGTTGCAGCCGGCATTCATCCTGCCCAGAGTAGGCCCATCGAAACCGAAGGACGTGGCTTACTTCTTTTATCTAGTTACAGGTATTCCGCTCTGGTCAGACCTCACCTGGAATACTGTGTCCAGTTCTGGGCACCCCAGTTCAAGAAGGATACTGACAAGCTGGAACGTGTCCAGAGGAGGGCAACCAAAATGGTCCAAGGCCTGGAAACGATGCCTTATGAGGAACGGCTTAGGGAGCTGGGTATGTTTAGCCTGGAGAAGAGAAGGTTCAGGGGTGATATGATAGCCATGTTCAAATATATCAAAGGATGTCATATAGAGGAGGGAGAAAAGTTGTTTTCTGCTGCTCCAGAGAAGCGGACACGGAGCAATGGATTCAAACTACAAGAAAGAAGATTCCACCTAAACATTAGGAAGAACTTCCTGACAGTAAGAGCTGTTCGACAGTGGAATTTGCTGCCAAGGAGTGTGGTGGAGTCTCCTTCTTTGGAGGTCTTTAAGAGGAGGCTTGACAGCCGCCTGTCAGGAATGCTTGGGTGGTGTTTCCTGCTTGGCAGGGGGTTGGACTGGATGGCCCTTGGGGTCTCTTCCAACTCTAGGATTCTATGATTCTATTCTATGATTCTAGGTAGGTAGCCATGTTGGTCTGCTGTAGTCGAAACAAAATAAAAAATAAAAAATATTCCTTCCAAGTAGCACCTTAGAGACCAACTAAGTTTGTTCTTGGTATGAGCTTATCTGAAGAAGTGTGCATGCACATGGAAGCTCATAACAAGAACAGTTGGTCTCTAAGGTGCTACTGGAAGGAATATTTTTATTTTGTTTCAACTACGGCAGATTGAATTGTATAATAGTGAGAGGCTCACACGAGCCTGCAACCAGCTATCTGCTGTGCATATAAAAGGGGGGGATGTAACTCTGCTACAGAAAGGAACTTGCTAGCACAAGTGAGGAAGGATATTAATAAACTATGTATCCTCTCCTGCCACCGTGAACATTCCCACAAAGATTCCCTGCCACCCTACTCTAACCACTGCACGACACAGCCATCCTTCCGTGGTGCAATGTTCTTGCCACTGATTTGTACACGAGGGACATTCCTCCAAATATAATAATAATAAACTATATATAATAAACTTTTATTTATATCCCGCCCTTCCAGCCAAAACCGGGCTCAGGGCGGCTAACAATCATCAAATGGCTGCAGACCAACAGTTCTGCCCATCAGTACATCACTCGGTCATGAGTAATGTTCGTACCAGGTACCGCTCGGGCCAGCTATGCCAAGAGAATGTCTCAAGAAGACCATTAACTGCTCTCTTCCCCTCCGCTCTTGGCTGTTTGTTTTCACTTAGGGCTAACATCATTGACGTGGAGCTAACATCTGCTCAATATTTGACGGGCAATCCACTGACCCTGTCAGCCACATCTCAGCCAGACATCCCTGTGTTCTTAAACCTCAGCATAAATCTTGGGTCTGATCCCGACACTCTGCCATCAAACTCCTCCTAATGAGGCTGGTCGTGGGCTGCCAAGATTCGTGGGGGTGGGGGGGAGGAGAGGAGGCAGGGCCCCGAATGCTGGCTGGCTTCGGAGAGTCCGTTCTGGGCATGGAGAAGTTGCTTTCTGCTCAATCCGGCTTCTCCGGGCCTTGAAGAGGCGTTGGACAAAAAGGGCCCCCATCCCACAGGCCTTCCAACATTTCTCTGATGGAATCGGGGTGTCCTATTCAATTATGGGACGTGGGTGGCGTTGCGGGTTAAACCACTGGGCCTAGGGCTTGCCGATCAGAAGGTGGGTGGTTCGAATCCCCGCGACGGGGTGAGCTCCTGTTGCTCGGTCCCAGCTCCTGCCAACCTAGCAATTCAAAAGCACGTCAAAGTGCAAGTAGATAAATAGGTACCGCTCCGGCGGGAAGGTAAACGGCGTTTCCGTGCGCTGCTCTGGTTCGCCAGAAGTGGCTTAGTCCTGCTGGCCACATGACCCGGAAGCTGTACGCCGGCTCCCTCGCCAGTAAAGCAAGATGAGCGCCGCAACCCCAGAGTCGGACACGACTGGACCTAATGGTCAGGGGTCCCTTTACCTTTACCTTTAAGGGATCTTACCAGGAATCTATATTGAGAAGGTTAAACAAGCTTGCAACCAGCTACCTGCTGTGCGGGAGGGAAGGAAGGAAGGAAGGAAGGAAGGAAGGAAGGAAGGAAGGAAGGAAATTATAGGTGGAAGTGGGGAGGAAGGGAGGGAGGGAGTAAGAGGGGAAGGAGGGAGGGAGGGAATTATAGATGGACGGGACTGGAGGGAGGGAGGAAGAAAGGTGAAGGATGAATGAAAGGGAAGGAAAGAACGGGTGAAGGACACAAGAAAAAATAAAAAAGAAGAGAAGGAAAATGGATCAAAAAAGGAGGGAGGGAGGGAGGGAGGGAGGGAGGGAGGGAGGGAGAAGAAGAAAGAAAGAAAGAAAGAAAGAAAGAAAGAAAGAAAGAAAGAAAGAAAGAAAGAAAGAAAGAAAGAAAGTTTGGGTGTCTGTGTTGCGATTTGTGATTTCAGGTCAACTCTAAGTCATGCCAAGACCAGACGCCTTGAAATTAAAGGGCAAGCCTCATTGGGCTTACTCTGAGTAGGGCTTAGTTAGCTATAACCCACTCTATGTATCTAGGAGCACAGGGTATATATCTAGGACTTTCTTTCACCTCAATCTAGCCTAGTGGTCACTTTCTCTTCCCTAAACCCCAAGCATAGAAACCAGGTCTATTTCCCACGTTTAATGAGAACTTGCCCCCCCCCCTCCTGGAAGGTTCTCAGGCCAGCCAAGGAGCAGAAGGCAGCGACACACACACACACACACACAGGCCATGTGCCAATCCTTGTCCCAAAGCGAGCCTGCCAGCGGCGTTGGCACAGTCCAAGACGCCTGGCCAAATCTTGCCAAGCCGGCTGCTGTCCTACTATTCCCTCCCTAGGGAGAAGGGAGAAGTCAATATAGTTTTCGAGAAGTGACCCCCCCACCCCACCCCCTCCCCTCCCCCCACTTTTCAGAGAGGAGGAAAAGAAAGGTTAAATGTGAGCTGCTATCGATTTCTCTCTCTTCTCTCTCCCCCCCCCTCCAACCCCTGGAGCCAGCCTGGAGGACAGATTGCAGCCCAAACTGACCAACTGACCACAGAGGGGACATCAGAGACCAGTGCTCAGATGCTGAGCCAATGGGTACCCACACGAGGCCCCGTTGCTTGGCAACCTGGCTTTGTGGGGAGGGGGCTGGATAAGAGAGAGAGAGAGAGAGAGAGAGAGAGAGAGAGAGATGGATTTTTTTCCGAATGCGGCAGCCGTGCCGGATCAATTCTGCAACACAGGCTACAGTGACCAAACAGAGCCGTTTTTGCTCGGAGCACCTATCGATCTCACCCAACTATGGGCACTGAATGGGGTTTAATAAGCCCCGAGTAAGCAGGAACAAGCGTCTAAGTGATAGCCTAGAAGTCAAACATCAACTCCTTTTGTCTCTCATTTTCCCTTTCCCCCCTTCTTTCGTTCTCCTTTCCTCTCTCTCTCTCTCTCTCTCTCTCTCTTAATTGCTGAAGGATCTGCAACGAAAGAGGAAGCGTTAAAACGCATTGATAAGGAAGGGTGGTGGTGGATATAACGAAGCAGCCGCAAATCACATTGCCATCATACATGGGTTTTATATTTAAAAAGGAAACGACCCCAAACGGACCTGGGGGATTAAAAAAAGCAGGCCGGTAATCCCCACCCCCCCGCGCGCTTGTGCCGCTTGTGGGATCTATTGGTTCATTAAATTAAGAGGAGTTGGCTTGCTGCATCTCTGAATGAGTCGCTGGTCTGGCTGTGTAACATAAGCAGTCAAGTACAACACTTCCTGTTTGCCAGAGTGGACACACAGGGGGATGTTGCTCCAGCCAGGGGGACTTCCTGTCACACCTGGTCTGGAAACCTACTCTCTCTGCGTGTGACCAGGTAGATGGGCGTGACCCTGCCAGACCTTATAAAGGGGCTAGTCAAGCAGCCGTCTTCCTCTCGTTCCTTCTTTTTCGCCTTATTCCATCTTGATGCTTTTCTGCTGTCTGCTGGCCCTCAGCCAGCAGCACATGGGCTCAATCCCCATATGGGATGAAACCACAATCTTCTTCTGAGACCCTGTAAAGGGATCAGTCATGCAGCCATCCTCCCTTACTCTTCTGCTACTTTCTTCTGATACTGATGTATTTTGCTGTCTGCTGGTTCTCAGCCAGCAGGACATGGGCTCAAATCCCCATATGGGATGAACCCACAATCTTCTTCTGTAACTATGAGCTAAAGCCTGCGGCCCAGAGCCGTCTGTCCCATAGGACTTAGTGGTGCGTTGCGCCAGGGCGCTGGCCTCTCGGGGCGCCCCAGTGTGATGGCCTGGGACTCAGGCTCGGAGTCGCAACCAGAGGAGTCTCAGTCTGCACTGGATCCTCTGCCTCAGACATCATCTGAACCAAGTCCGGGGCCTGATCCTGCAGAGTCCCAGTCTGCTCAGGTTCCCCTGCACTAGATGGGCTGAGTCAGGGGCCGGAGCCTGTCCTGGCTCCAGGTGCGGAGAATACCTCCTTGCCATCACTGTCAGCTGCTCCACTACCGGCTGGGTCAGGAGAGGCTGAGGCGGCCCCTGGGTCCAGCAACCCACCGGCGTCTCCCGAGCTGCAGAGACTCAGGTCTGAGAGAAGGAGAGACCTGAGTACTCACAGGAGGAGTGCTCGCTTTCGGGCGAGGCAGGGTGGTGAGTCGTCGGGGGATCGGGACCGGCCGTTGCCCCGACAAATATAAAAGGCTGCCAGACCCCGCCCCAGGTTGTGGGAGCAATTGCTGTTTGCCTGATCCTGCCTGTGTCCCTGTACCTGACCTTGCCTGGTTCCCTGCTCCGTTCCCTGCCTGGACTCTTCTGGACTGACTCCTTGCTGACTCTTTGAACCCCGGACCGGACCTGGACCTCGCTTCCCAGATACCCTCGGGCCAGCACACCCAGCAAGTGGGGGAGCTGCGCGTCTTTGCCGGCGGCCTCCCCTTTCCCTGCACGCCCACCAGCTGCGCCCCACCAACCATATGGCTGGAGGGTGCGCAGCTTGCCTCCCAAGCCTCTGTGGGGATCGCTCTCACACAGCGGCCTGGGGAAGAGCTGCGCCCCCTGATGGCTGGCAGTGCGCAGCTACAGCCACCCCAACACTATCCGTGGTAATTTGGGGGCGCTGGGCGGATATTTGCACCCCGGCACCTAAGGGACCGCCTCTCCTGCTATGCCCCGTGTAGGACCTTAAGGTCCTCAAATAATAACATTTTGGAGGTCCCGAGCCACAAGGATGCTAGGCTGGCCTCAACTAGGGCCAGGGCCTTCTCAGTACTGGCCCCGACTTGGTGGAACGCTCTGTCGCAAGAGACCAGGGCCCTGCGGGATTTGGCATCTTTCCGCAGGGCCTGTAGGACAGATCTGTTCTGCCTGGCCTTTGGGTTGGTTTTAGTTTAACCCTGATGTTTTATTCCTTTATGGTTTTATTGGTGGGCTACTTAAAAATGAGGCTGCATTTAAAATTTTAAATTGTATTTTAACTTGCATTTTAATTGATTGTTTTGTATGTTTTGTTGTGGTTTTTATGGTTGTTAGCCGCTCTGAGCCCGGTCTTGGCTGGGAAGGGCGGGGTATAAATAAAATTTTATTATTATTATTATTATTATTATTATTATTATTATTATTATTTGCTAAAGACGGCCCTGAGCCTCCCTTCAGGGAACCTACTGTGAACTGAATGTAAGTAAACTTCTTCTTATACTTTAAAAGAGGACTGTTGTGTCAGTATTCTTTTTAGGAGGGAGAAAAGAGGAATTTACCAGGATCAGGTAAAGGTTAAGGCAAAGGACCCCTGGACGGTTAAGTCCAGTCCAAGATGACTATGGGGTTGCGGCGCTCATCTTGCTTTCAGGCCGAGGGAGCCAGCGTTTGTCCGCAGACAGCTTTCCGGGTCAAGTGGCCGGCAGGACTAAACCACTTCTGGCACAACAGGATGGAACCAGAGCGCACGGAAATGCTGTTTACCTTCCCGCCGGAGCGGTACCTACCGTATTTATCTACTTGCACTGTCATGCTTTTGAATTGCTAGATTGGCAGGAGCTGGGACAGAGCAGCGGGAGCTCACCCCGTCGCGGGGATTCGAACCACTGAAATTTTGATTGGCAAACCCAAGAGGATCAGTAATGGTAGCAACCTTACTAATGGTAGCCTGGGAGTCATTTTGGACTCACAGCTGTCCATGGAGGCGCAGGTTAACTCTGTGTCCAGGGCAGCTCCATCTGGTACGCAGGCTGAGACCCTCCCTGCGCCAGACTGTCTGGCCAGAGTGGTGCATGCTCTGGTTATCTCCCGCTTGGACTACTGCAATGCGCTCTCCGTGGGGCTACCTTTGAAGGTGACCCGGAAACTGCAATTAATCCAGAATGCGGCAGCCAGACTGGTGACTGGGAGTGGCCGCCGGGACCACATAACACCGGTCCTGAGAGATCTACATTGGCTCCCAGCACGTTTCCGAGCACAATTCAAAGTGTTGGTGCTGACCTTTAAAGCCCTAAACGGCCCTGTATACCTGAAGGAGCGTCTCCACTCCCACCGTTCAGCCCGGACACTGAGATCCAGCGCCGAGGGCCTTCTGGCGGTTCCCTCCCTGCGAGAAGCAAAGCTACAGGGAACCAGGCAGAGGGCCTTCTCGGTGGTGGCACCTGCCCTGTGGAACGCCCTCCCAGCAGAGGTCAAAGAGATAAACAACTACCTGACATTAAGAAAATACCTGAAGGCAGCCCTGTTTAGGGAAGTTTTTAACCTGTGATATTTTAATGTATTTTGATATTTGTTGGAAGCCGCCCAGAGTGGCTGGGGAGACCCGGCCAGATGGGTGGGGTACAAATAATAAATTATTATTATTATTATTATTATTATTATTATTATTATTATTATTATTATTACTATTATTACTATATTCCAGGTGTGGTCTCACCAAGGCAGAATAAAGCGGGACTATTACATCTCGGTCGTTCTCTGCACATGTTTCAAAGCTGAAGATGTCAGCTTCGTATTGGTATGCTTTTTTCATTTTAACTTTTTCACCAGATTGAAATGGTGATTTCTGCCCCTTCCCCACCATCTCTCCTGCAGAAGGAGTGGGGGGCTGGGGGCACCCCAAGGGAAGGTTCGGGGAGAGGAAATGGCTCCCTTTGAAAACACCACTTCATCATCCCAGCTCCTGCGAATACACAGAGGGGGAGGGAAAGGGGGGTGGAGTAGGAAACATGACATGATCAATCAGGTCTTGAAAATTAATTATGACTACACCTTGGAATCTCGATTATGATTGATTAATTGATTTGGCCGTTCCCTGCGTCGAAATCCCAAACTCATGCAACCGATGACTCAGGGTGAGGGTGATGGGCGTAAGGCATCGTTTCCAGGCCTTGGACCATTTTGGTTGCCCTCCTCTGGACCCGTTCCAGCTTGTCAGTATCCTTCTTGAACTGTGGTGCCCAGAATTGGACACAGTATTCCAGGTGAGGTCTGACCAGAGCGGAAGACAGTGGTATTCCGGAGGGCTCAAGGCAGGATTGGAGAAGCAATATATAACTCAGGAAAGCGTGTGGCTTGTTTAAATTAACCCTTGTTTAAAAAACAAAACACCAGAGGCCTTTTTATTAGGTATAATAGGAGAAGAATTACCGAAGGGTAAGAATGCGGGTGGGGTTGTGGGTTAAACCACAGAGCGGAATACAGTGGTACTATTCCTTCCCTTGATCTAGATGCTATACTCCTATTGGTGCAGCCCAGAATATATGTTCTTCTTGTCCTCTTCTATATGTTAAGTCCGCAAGCTGCACGTATTCGGTCAACTTAAGTTGCCATTCTTCTTTCGTTGGGACTTTGCTCATTTTCCATTTCGGGGCTAACGAAACAGAGGCCTCATACATAAATAACCATTTTTGACACCTAGGAATTTCAGTTTGAATTATCCCCAACAGAAAGGACTCTCTGGGTTTTTTTGGGGGGGTACTTTAAACCCCCCCCCCAATTCATTATGGATCATTTCCCAATACTCTTTTGCCCTTTTACAAGTCCACTTCGCTGCTGCATTTTTGGACCAGTCAAACTATTTGCTGAGTCTTCAAGGTAAAGGTAAAGGGACCCCTGACCGTTAGGTCCAGTCGCGGACGACTCTGGGGTTGTGGCGCTCATCTCGCTTTACTGGCCGAGGGAGCCGGCGTACAGCTTCCGGGTCATGTGGCCAGCAGGACTAAGCCGCTTCTGGCGAACCAGAGCAGCGCACGGAAACGCCGTTTACCTTCCCGCCAGAGCGGTACCTATTTATCTACTTGCACTTTGACGTGCTTTCAAACTGCTAGGTGGGCAGCAGCAGGGACCGAGCAATGGGAGCTCACCCCGTTGCGGGGATTCGAACCGCTGACCTTCTGATCGGCAAGCCCTAGGCTCTGCAGTTTAACTCTTCAAGGGCAGCCCCACATAACGCTACTGATGGCGACTAGCCACGATGGCTATATTTTGCCTCCAATGTGTTATGACCCCTGAATATCAGTTGCTGGGAGAGGCACTGTTGCACTCAGGTCTTGCTAGGGGGGCTCCTATCAAGAGAGCCGGTGTGGTGTAGTGGTTAAGAGCGGTAGACTCATAATCTGGTGAACCGGGTTTGTGTCTCCTCTCCTCCACATGCAGCTGCTGGGTGACCTTGGGTCAGTCACACTTCTTTGAAATCTCTCAGCCCCACTCACCTCACAGAGTGTTTGTTGTGGGGGAGGAAGGGAAAGGAGAATGTGAGCCGCTTGGAGACTCCTTCGGGGAGTGATAAAGCAGGATATCAAATCCAAACTCTTCTTCTTCTTCCCTAGAAAATGCATCGAGTTGTCCATGGCGAGAACAGGCTGCCGGACTTGATAGGCCCCCTACGGCCGGATCCAGCCGTGCTTTTCTGATGTTCTTCTGTTCTTTAAACACACACACACACACACACACACACACACACACACACACAAAATGCTACCTGTCCTTCCCCGCTGGCCCAGCGACGCAAGACTGCAGCAGCAGCTCACGCTGGCTGGCAGAGGGGGGAAAAACCGATCGAGGCGAAATGGTTGATCAATAGACGTATTGAGCACCTCTTCAAGCTACGCTGCTTTTTGCGGATTCAGAACAGGACTCCCGTTGCAGACTCAAAGATGCCCCCTGAGGCCCAATCAAAAGCCAGCAACAACGGGGCCTGCACAGAGCACAGCGGGGGCCCCTCTTGTCTAGAAGGAAAGCCCAGCTCCAACATCCCAGATAGGGCTTGGGTCTGACTTTCCATCATGGACCAGCTTTCCCCTGGAAGTCTCCTACCAAGTTGTATGAGGGCGCACCTAGCTTAGTTCAGGGTTCCCAGGAAGCACCCTCTTTTTCATGGGTAGAGCCGTCCTAGTAATCCATAGCTAAAAGTTAAAGGTAGGTCCAGTTGCGGACGACTCTGGGGTTGCGGCGCTCATCTCGCTTTACTGGCCGAGGGAGCCGGCGTCCAGCTTCCGGGTCATGTGGCCAGCAGGACTAAGCTGCTTCTGGCGAACCAGAGCAGCACATGGAAACGCCGTTTACCTTCCGGCCAGAGTGGTACCTATTTATCTACTTGCACTTTGACGTGCTTTCAAACTGCTAGTTGGGCAGGAGCAGGGACCGAGTAACAGGAGCTCACCCCGCCGCAGGGATTCGAACTGCCGACCTTCTGATCGGCAAGCCCTAGGCTCTGTGGTTTAACCCACAGCGCCACTTGAACTGTAGAAGTCGGCAAATGTGTCCTCTTCAAAATATGGCAAATATGCTAGTACATGTGAAAAGGATCTGGGGGGTCGGTGGACCACCAGCTGAACATGAGTCAACAGTGTGATGGGGGGGGGGAAAAGCTATCGCTATTCTAGGCTGCATCAACAGAAGTACAGTTGTTGTTGAGTCGTTTAGTCTCTGTTTTCCAGGGACAGATCCGGATTTACAGAAGCTGCCCCGGTTTCTGATTTGATCCTGGAATGTCCCGCTTTGCCTTAGGATGTCTCTATTTTCATTGGAGATATGTTAGAGGGGATGGAATTGTTGTTGTTTAGTCGTTTAGTCGTGTCTGCCTCTTCGTGACCCCCTGGACCAGAGCACGCCAGGCACTCCTGTCTTCCCCTGCCTCCCGCAGTTTGGTCAGACTCACGTTGATCGCTTCGAGAACACTGTCCCACCATCTCGTCCTCTGTCGTCCCTTTCTCCTTGTGCCCTCCATCTTTCCCAACATCAGGGTCTTTTCCAGGGAGTCTTCTCTTCTCATGAGGTGGCCAAAGTCTTGGAGCCTCAGCTTCAGGATCTGTCCTTCCAGTGAGCACTCAGGGCTGATATCCTTCAGAATGGAGAGGTTTGATCTTCTTGCAGTCCATGGGACTCTCAAGAGTCTCCTCCAGCACCATAATTCAAAAGCATCCATTCTACGGCGTACAGTTTAGTGTCCAAATCAAGGGAAGTCCTGGTATTGCTCTATTTTGCCTTGGTCAAACCACATCTGGATAACTGGGTCCAATTCTGGACAACACAATTTAAGGAGGATATGGACAAGCTGGAACATGTGCAGAAGAAGTGACCAAAATGGTCAAATAATAATAATAATAATAATTCTTTTATTTGTACCCCGCCCATCTGGCCGGGTCTCCCCAGCCACTCTGGGCGGCCTCCAACAGGTATAAAATACATTAAAAATATCACAAGTTAAAAGCTTCCCTAAATAGGGCTGCCTTGAGGTATCTTCTAAATGTCAGATGGTTGTTCATCTCCTTAACCTCTGCTGGGAGGGCGTTCCACAGGGCGGGCGCCACTACCTGGAAAAGGCCTGGAAACGATGCCTTATGAGGAACGGCTTAGGGAGCTGGGTATGTTTAGCCTGGAGAAGAGAAGGTTCAGGGGTGATATGATAGCCATGTTCAAATATAGAAAAGGATGTCATATAGAGGAGGGAGAAAGGTTGTTTTCTGCTGCTCCAGAGGACACGGAGCAATGGATTCAAACTACAAGAAAGAAGATTCCAGCTAAACATTAGAAAGAACTTCCTGACAGTAAGAGCTGTTCGACAGTGGGATTTGCTGTCAAGGAGTGTGGTGGAGTCTCCTTCTTTGGAGGTCTTTAAGCAGAGACTTGACAGCCACCTGTCAAGAATGCTTTGATGGTGTTTCCTGCTTGGCAGGGGGTTGGACTCGATGGCCCTTGGGGTCTCTTCCAACTCTAGGATTCTAGGATTCTATGAAGACAACCAAGATGATCAAGGGTCTGGAAACCAGGCCTTATGAGGAACGGCTGAAGGAGCTGGGGATGTTGGTGCCAGATGGAGAGGCCTGGTGGGCGGGGGGCCACACACGTCCCTCAGACCTGACGTTCTAGAAGAATAGGATAATGATGGCACCGAAACAAAGGTTGCAGGGGGGCGGGGCGGGACCACGTGGCTTTCTTGCAGATTCATTCACAGAGACCAAATAAAGGAGGCTGCTTTGAAGTGTGCCAATAACTGTAATTGGCCGTCCCCGTTCGAACAGCTTGTGGGGCAGGGGAGGGAAAAAGGGGGCCGAGAGTGGAAAGGGGGAAGGAGCCTTTGATAGCCACCTAAGTTATATTTAGGATGACAAGAATAAAGGCATCTCTAGGCTCAAAGTAGCCAGTAAGTGTGAAATTGATCCAGCAATTATTGTAAATATAGAGTGGGATTTTTTTTGAGGTTTTACAGGGAATCTAAGTGCTGTCAAAGACCAGGCGGTTTTAAGGAGGTGGGGGTTGGGAAAGGAGGTGTGGGGGGGAATCCAAACCCCATATCTGCACAGGTTCCCTTTCAACAGAGATGTGCGACCGCAAAATTGGGAAATGGCTCCGGATTATACAGATAAATTGCAGGGGTACCGAGAGAACAAGGCAAAACCATCCCCCCCCCTGATGTGAGCCGGGTTTTTTGTGGGGGGGGGGAAGAGTACCGTCCACAAGAGAGTCACGCCCCATGGCTGGCAGCCTCGAGTCGAGGATGGAAAATTCCCTTTCATAATTAATAAATGAAGAATATTGCTATTCATTAACGCGGCTGCAAAGGAAGTATTGATCTCTGTCCGGCTGCTGTTTTGTGTGTGTTTGTGTGTGTGCATACACAGAAAGGGGGCATGGACGTGACATTTTAACGCAACTCATCTGCTCCCCCACCCCCCAAAAAATGGCCTCTCCAAGGAAAACTCTGAAAGGCCAAAAGCATGCAAGAAAATTGGGAAGAGAATTCGCGGAGGGGGGCTTGGAATATGGAGGGAAGGGGAAATTGCAATTGAAAGCAGGGAGGGCGGCATAACGGTGAGAATCGCAGTCCCATCTCGCGCCGTTCCCATTTGAATACTTGATTAATAATAGATTACAGCAAGCGTCGAGAAAATCTCCCGCTGCCAGTCATTTTAATTTTTTTTAAAGCAGGTGAAAAGTCAGGAAATGAGAAAGCACAGCATCACAGGGCAGTTTGCGTTATTAAAACATAAAAACACACACCATAATACTGAAACAATAACATTAACCTCGCTCTCACATGCATAGTTTAAAAGGCCATAGATTGTTTAATTAAGCAATGGCCTAGGACAGTGATGGCTAACCTTGGCACTCCAGATGTTTTGGAACTACAACTCCCATCATCCCTAGCTAACAGGACCAGTGGTCAGGGATGATGGGAGTTGTAGTTCCAAAACATCTGGAGTGTCAAGGTTAGCCATCACTGGCCTAGGAGAAGAGGAATGTTTTTTGCCTGGCACCTAAAGATATGTAACGAAGGCGCCAGGCAAACTTCCCTGGGGAGAGCATCCCACAGACGGGGAGCCACTGCAGAGAAGGCCCCGTTCTTGTGTTGCCACCATCCGCGGTGCCGGATCTACATATAAGCTAAGCAAGCTGTAGCTTACGGCCCACTTTCTTGGGGGCCCCCCAAAAAAATTAAAGGAAAAAAACTGGATGTACATTTCCAAAATATAAGATAAAAAACAAATAAATCCAGCAACAGTGTTTTGTTTTGTGTTGTGTAGGCTCCTATGATGTAAGTCATGGGCCCCGCCTGCTAGCCTGCTCCCTCAAATATCCCTGCTTTGCAACTTTTTATATAAAGTGGTACCTTGGTTCTCAAACTTAATCCGTTCCGGAAGTCCGTTCCAAAACCAAAACAGCGACAATTTCTTGTTGACAAAGGACAGCTGGACATATAAAGGGCGCCATTACCTTCAGTAGTTGAGGGCCTCAGTTGTTTAGACCACAGCACCACCCACGTCCCTTAATAGGTATCTAACCAGTGATATTTTAGGGAGCAGGCTGGCTGGTGGGGGCCATGACTTATATCATGGGGCCCTAAGCTATAGCTTGTTCAGCTTATACGTAAATCCGGCACCGAGTATCATACAAAATGCATTGTGTGGAATGATACACAGCCATGTGAATATTATGTCAAACTTGTCTTTGTTGTTGAGTTGTTTAGTCGTGTCCGACTCTTCGTGACCCCCTGGACCAGAGCATGCCAGGCCCTCCTGTCTTCCACTGCCTGCCTATCTATCATCTATCTATCTATCTATCATCTATCTATCTATCTATCTATCTATCTATCTATCTATCTATCTGCCTGTTGTTTAGTTGTTTAGTCGTGTCCGCCTCTTCGTGACCCCCTGGACCAGAGCACACCAGGCCCTCCTGTCTTCCACTGCCTATCTATCTATCTATCTATCTATCTATCCATCTATCTATCTGCCTGTTGTTGTTGTTGTTTAGTTGTTTAGTCGTGTCCGCCTCTTCGTGACCCCCTGGACCAGAGCATGCCAGGCCCTCCTGTCTTCCACTGCCTATCACCTATCTATCTATCTATCTATCTATCTATCTATCTATCTATCTGCCTGTTGTTGTTGTTGTTTAGTTGTTTAGTCGTGTCCGCCTCTTCGTGACCCCCTGGACCAGAGCACACCAGGCCCTCCTGTCTTCCACTGCCTATCATCTATCTATCTATCTATCTATCTATCTATCTATCTATCTATCTATCATCTATCTATCTGCCTGTTGTTGTTGTTGTTTAGTTGTTTAGTCGTGTCCGACTCTTCGTGACCCCCTGGACCAGAGCACACCAGGCCCTCCTGTCTTCCACTGCCTATCATCTATCTATCTATCATCTATCTATCTATCTATCTATCTATCTATCTATCTATCTATCTATCTGCCTGTTGTTGCTGTTGTTTAGTTGTTTAGTTGTGTCCGCCTCTTCGTGACCCCCTGGACCAGAGCACACCAGGCCCTCCTGTCTTCCACTGCCTATCATCTATCTATCTATCATCTATCTATCTATCTATCTATCTATCTATCTATCTATCTATCTATCTATCTATCTGCCTGTTGTTGTTGTTGTTTAGTTGTTTAGTTGTGTCCGCCTCTTCGTGACCCCCTGGACCAGAGCACGCCAGGCCCTCCTGTCTTCCACTGCCTATCACCTATCTATCTATCTATCTATCTATCTATCTATCTATCTATCTGCCTGTTGTTGTTGTTGTTTAGTCGTGTCCGCCTCTTCGTGACCCCCTGGACCAGAGCACGCCAGGCACTCCTGTCTTCCCCTGCCTCCCGCAGTTTGGTCAGACTCATGTTGATCGCTTCGAGAACACTGTCCAACCATCTCTTCCTCTGTCGTCCCCTTCTCCTTGTGCCCTCCATCTTTCCCAGCATCAGGGTCTTTTCCAGGGAGTCTTCTCTTCTCATGAGGTGGCCAAAGTCTTGGAGCCTCAGCTTCAGGATCTGTCCTTCCAGTGAGCACTAAGGGCTGATTTCCTTCAGAATGGAGAGGTCTGATCTTCTTGCAGTCCATGGGACTCTCCAGAGTCTCCTCCAGCACCATAATTCAAAAGCATCCATTCTTCGGCGATCAGCCGTCTTTATGGATAGGTCTGATCTTCTTGCAGTCCATGGGACTCTCAAGAGTCTACTTGTCTACAGAATTGCAAAAACAAACAAAACAAAAAACACACCCCGAGAAACAGCATAGGGGAAATTCAAATGAAATCTCACTTTTTTAAAAGGCCAAAATCTGATACTGGAAACAGAGAGAACGGAACGCGATAGTGGGGGGAAACGAGAAAATGAATTTGATAAGATTCGCCCATCCCCACCCTCTGTAGCTGACCCTCTTTCCCCCTCACTTCCTCCAGAGTGAAATCTTTCTCTCTGTGCCACCCCCACCCACCCACCCTACTTCCCCGGACAGCCTTTCTCCAGCAGATCCGTGTAGATCAATGCAAAATTAATTAGAGTAATCAACTCGGCTGCGCCACGGAGATCATACGTGCAGGCTTTTCGGTGACTAATTGGCGATAACTGACAGCTCGCATCCCAAGTGTCTTAGAGGTATTAACACTCTCTCCCCCCCCCCCGCTTTCCCAGATTAATTACCTTTTCCCACCATCAGCCCCTTAGCTGTGGGGCAGTGAAGGGGAGGAGACCACGACTGCCATTCAGAGGGGCTTTTGCTAAGCGTGATTGAGGGAGGAGTGGGTTCAGGGGGAGGCAGGAGTATTCTGCTGTTGCATTTGCGCCCAACGTTGGGGGGAGATCAAGATTAATCTTTTAAAGGGGGAAGGAGATGAGTTTCGTACACATTCAAAACCGAAAAATTACCATTTCTGTTGGACGTATTATTGGGTTGCAAGAAACACTGGTCCTACGCAGAACAGCCCCGTCTAAATTAATGAGCCTAAGTTAGCGAAGTTCATTGATTTCCATGGGTCTACTCTGAGTATTACTAACGTTGGATACAACCCCATAAAACACTGCGCGTCCATCTCTCTGGAATATTTCTTTCTTTCTTTTGAAAAAAATCAATTTTAATTAAGAATACAGACCGCTCTTGTGTCTTGTTTCAGATACATAATAATACATGCGCTGTTCTTACTGGGTTGCTCAGAGTAGACCCATGGATATTGCATATATGAAACCCACTTCAAAAGGCGTCTATGGAAACCGATTCAAACCCAGTTCAGAGCATATCTGTACCCAGCTGAATTCTCTACTCAGAGTAGGCCTATTGAACATAATGGAGCTACGCCAGTCATGGCCTTTAATTTGAGCGGGTCTGCTAATGTTGGCTGCAACCCAATATGTACCCTCCCCGCTCACAGCATTTCCATCTTTGGGGTGTTGCGCAGATTGATCCTGAGAAAAATAAATAATAATAATAATAATAATAATAATAATAATAATAAATTATTTATACAAGCACAGACTTGGAAAGGAACCACGCTTAAGTCTGACCCCTGCTCAAGGCAAGGATCCTGTCAAGGTGGCTGCCCATCCTCTGTAACAACAACAACAACAATTTATTTATACCCCGCCCATCTGGCTGGGTTTCCCCAGCCACTCTGGGCAGCTCCCAACAGAATATTAAAAACACAACAAAACATCAAACATTAAAAGCTTCCCCAAACAGGGCTGCCTTCAGATGTCTTCTAAAAGTCAGATAGTTGTTTATTTCCTTGACATCTGATGGGAGGGCGTTTCACAGGGCGAGCACCACCACCGAGAAGGCCCTCTGCCTGGTTCCCTGCAACCTCGCTTCTCGCAGGGGGGGAACCGCCAGAAGGCCCCCCCCCCCGGAGCCGGCCACAATTCAAGCCTGGTCACCCTACTCATGGCTGCAGTTGACTCCAACTCCCTGAAGAGACAACATTATTAAAATAGCTGCTTTGGCGAGATTAGAGCTGTCCAAGGTGCTGATTATGCTCTTTGCTCCAGCTCCCTGCAGAGACAACATCTCCAGTCGTTTCCTATAGCAGGAATCTTTAGAGCTGCCCGAGGTCGAAGAAGAAGAAGAAGAGTTTGGATTTGATATCCCGCTTTATCACTACCCGAAGGAGTCTCCAAGCGGCTCCCATTCTCCTTTCCCTTCCTCTCCCACAACAAACACTCTGTGGGGTGAGTGGGGCTGAGAGACTTCAGAGAAGTGGGACTAGCCCAAGGTCACCCAGCAGCTGCATGTGGAGGAGCGGGGAAGCGAACCCGATTCTCCGGATTACGAGACTACTACTCTTAACCACTACACCACACTGGCCATGATACAAGAGATCAAGGGTCTGGAAACCAAGCCTGATGAGGAATGGTTGAAGGAGCTGGGTATGTTTAGAGACTGAGAAGAAGGAGAAGGAGAAGGAGGAGGAGGAGGAGGAGGAGGAGGAGGAGGAGGAGGAGGAGAAGAGTTTGGATTTGATATCCCACTTTATCACTCCCCGAAGGAGTCTCCAAGCGGCTCACATTCTCCTTTCCCTTCCTGCCCCACAACAAACCCTCTGTGGGGTGAGTGGGGCTGAGAGACTTCAGAGAAGCGTGACTAGCCCAAGGTCACCCAGCAGCTGCATGTGGAGGAGCGGGGATGCGAACCCGGTTCCCCAGATTACGGGACTACCGCTCTTAACCACTACACCACACTGGCCATGATACAAGAGATCAAGGGTCCGGAAACCAAGCCTGATGAGGAACGGTTGAAGGAGCTGGGTATGTTTAGAGACTGAGAAGAAGAAGGAGAAGGAGAAGGAGAAGAAGAAGAGGAGTTTGGATTTGATATCCTGCTTTATCGCTACCCGAAGGAGTCTCAAAGCGGCTCACATTCTCCTTTCCCTTCCTCCCCCACAACAAACACTCTGTGAGGTGAGTGGGGCTGAGAGACTTCAGAGAAGTAGGACTAGCCCAAGGTCACCCAGCAGCTGCATGTGGAGGAGCGGGAAAGCGAATCTGGTTCACCAGATTACGAGTCTACTGCTCTTAACCACTACACCACACAGAGGCGATCCAAACCCAGCCCTGATCGCACACCAATCTCTGGGTCTCTCTCTCTCTCTCTCTCGTCCTTAATAATTACAGCTGCGAGTCAATAGCAATTAGGGCTAACAGCCACTCAACGGAATTGACGCAAATTATTTTAATTTTATGTTTTCATTGACCAGCCTTTTCCAGGTTGCTGCCCTGGTTCCTCTCTCTTTTCCCCGTCCCCATATGGAGCAGACAAGGGGGTGGGGAGGAGGATGGAGTAGGGGTGGCAGAGAAAACCCTGACATAATTAATAGCCCGTTGGAAGATTTGGGAGGGATGAAAGATAATACGTCTTTGTGCAGTACTTAGTTAAACTATGGAAGGCGTTAAACTACCTGTGAAGGTGACTCGGAAACTGCAACTAATCCAGAATGCGGCAGCCAGACTGGGGACTGGGAGTGGAGACCATATAACACCTACATTGGCTCCCAGGATGTTTCCAGGCGGAATTAAAAATGTTGGTGCTGACCTTTCAAGCCCTAAACAGCCCAGTAGACCTGAAGGAACGTCTCCACCCCCATCGTCCAGCCCGGACACCTGGGTCCATCTCCGAGGGCCTTCTGCCGGTTCCCTCCCTGCGAGAAGTGAGGTTACAGGGAACCAGGCAGAGGGTCTTCTCGGTGGTGGCACCCGCCCTGTGGAACGCCCTCCCATCAGATGTCAAAGGAAATAAATCTGACTTTTAGAAGACACCTCAAAGCAGCCCTATGGAAGGTGTTAAACTACCTTTGAAGGTGACCCGGAAACTGCAACTAATCCAGAATGCGGCAGCTAGACTGGGGACTGGGAGCGGCCGCCGAGACCATATAACACCAGTCCTGAAAGACCTACATTGGCTCCAGGACGTTTCTGAGCACAATTCAAAGTGTTGGTGCTGACCTTCAAAGCCCTAAATGGCCTCAAAGACCCAGCAGACCTGAAGGAGCGTCTCCACCCCCACCGTTCTGCCCGGACACTGGGGTCCAGCTCCGAGGGCCTTCTGGCGGTTCCCTCCCTGCGAGAAGCGAAGTTACAGGGAACCAGGCAGAGGGCCTTCTCGGTGGTGGCGCCCGCCCTGTGGAACGCCCTCCCAGCAGAGGTCAAGGAAATAAACAACTACCTGACTTTTAGAAGACATCTGAAGGCAGCCCTGTTTAGGGAAGCTTTTAATGTTTAATAGATTATTGTATTTTAATATTCTGTTGGAAGCCGCCCAGAGTGGCTGGGGAAACTCAGCCAGATGGGCGGGGTATAAATAATAAATTATTATTATTATTATTATTATTATTATTATTATTATTATTATTATGACGGACAGAGGCCAGTGTTGTCCACGGCACCCCTGGCCATCCTTCAAGGCACCCCAGGGTACCATGGCACATGGGTTGAAAACCACTGCTGTAGACAATACTGAGCTTAGGTGGACCACATGCTTGACTCAGTATTAAGCAAGACAAAAAAACCTGCGTGTTGCGCTCTTCAAGCAGAAAACCAAAAATAAGCAACACAACGGCCAATGATGGTTTGAAAGTAATATATATTTCTTCTTATGAAATAACAAAAAGGCAACGGACAGTGTTCCGGTATTGCCACTGTTTCGTTAGTGTCTTCATCAGCATATAATAACTAACCATATGATAGAAATTTTCACAGAGCAGTGAAACAGTGGCAATACCAGAACACTGTCTGTTGCCTTTTTGTTATTTCATAAGAAAAAATATATATTACTTTCAAACCATCATTGGCCATTGTGTTGCTTATTTTTGGTTTTCTACTTGATGATGGTTTGAAAGTAATATATATTTTTTCTTATGAAATAACAAAAAGGCAACAGTGTTCCGGTATTGCCACTGTTTCACTGCTCCGTGAACATTTCTATCATATGGTTAGTTATTATATGCTGATGAAGACACTAACGAAACAGTGGCAACACTGTCCGTTGCCTTTTTGTTATTTCATAAGAAAAAATATATATTACTTTCAAACCATCATTGGCCGTTGTGTTGCTTATTTTTGACTCAGTATTAAGGCATCATCCTATGTTCCTTTTTGCATATGTCTTGGGGAGCGTGGGCGAGGAGTAGATGGGAGTCCCGCTCCCCCTGCCGCACGGCTGCCCGGCCTCCTTGCTTCCTGATTACGGCGTCAATCGATGGTTTGGCGTTAATTCGCCAAAGGGGTTTGCTTCCTGTCTTCAGCCGGGAGCGACCCTCCTCGAGACAGTGATGTCTGGAAGTAAATAACAAATAACCCCACAATAACCTGCTAGCATTAAATTCGACCGGCCGCTGTGGAGGTGTGTGAGAAAACGCAAGGACAGCAGACAAAGGGATGGAGAGGGGTGGGTTGTTTTTTTTTGCAGAGGGGGCAGGCTACCATCTTGTTGCTCAGATCTGGGGCAGACACCTAGCAGCTGCCTGCCTTCATTGCTCTCCACCCCCCGTTTCTCAGGAAGGTGATCTCCGAGCCGTGCAACAGCGGGATCAATAGGCCCACAGCCTTTCTATGGATCATACATGCAGAGAGAAGATTTCTGGAATCGATGAAGAGGAGGGGAGGGAGACGCTGCCCCCGTTTCACGGGCTGTTTCCACAGCAACGGGGCCGATTCTTCTTGCCCACCTTCGTTCTCCCCTCCCGAAACCCTTTTTGAACACACAAAGCCGACTCAGCCTTGGGGGAAGATCGCAGCTGAAATTGCAATATTCGCTCCCGCAAGAAGCAGCGCCGACCATTAACTTGGATGGAGGCTTTGGCGAAACCATTGATATAGAGGATGCTCTCAAAGGCCGCTAGCCGTAGCGGCTGCCTTCTGCCTCCAAATACCAGTGGCTGAGAATCACTAGTGCAGAGAGTGGCTGTCATACCCTCCAACGTTTCTCCCATGAAAATAGGGACATCCTATTCCATCCCCTCCAACGTTTCTCCCGTGAAAATAGGGACATCCTATTCCATCCCCTCCAACGTTTCTCCCGTGAAAATAGGGACGTCCAAAGCAGTGGTGGCTAACCTTGACACTCCAGATGTTTTGGGACTACAACTCCCATCATCCCTGACCGCTGATCCTGTTAGCTAGGGATGATGGGAGTTGTAGTTCCAAAACATCCTGGGTGTCAAGGTTAGCCATCACTGTCCTATTCCATCCCCTCCAGATAGATAGATGATAGATAGATAGATGATAGATAGATGATAGATAGATAGATGATAGATAGATGATAGATAGATAGATGATAGATAGATTTAATTCTATCAGTTTTTAGTTATTTTTAATGATTCCACCCCTATGTTTTCAGCCGTCCTTGTTTTATCTGTAAGCCGCCTTGAGTCCCTGCCAGCCAAAAAAGGCAGGATATAAATAAATGTCTAATAATGATGGTGATGATTCATTGATTAACTGTTTATTAGGGGGACGGGTTCCCATGACATTTCTGCCTCTCCTGCCTTTACGGCGCCAGTTTTAAGGAGGAAGGTTTGCGGGGGATGATGAGCTAAATTCGGGGGGGGGGCACATTTTTATTCCGCAGAACGCCTGGCTTTAATAGTTACCATTTCGACTGTGCGACGTGTTTCATTGTCTGTTAGGCATCTAGCTTTGTAACGTAGCTTCAAACGCACAACGAAACCATAACATTGTTCCTCGCATGATGCTTCTTGTTTGGGGTGGGGGGGGGCCCATAACTGTGGCTTTAAATGTTGCCTGGGATGTGAGGAATCTATCTCTGAATGCCTTTCTTTTTTGGGGGGGGAAGTCTGCCTCACCCCAACCCATTTTTTCCTACCACCCTGATTTTTCTTGCATGAGATTTGGCGGTTTAAGGAGTGGGCCAAGCAGGAAGGAGAGGGATCCGTGTGTGTGTGTGTGTGTGTGTGTAAAGAATTTTTTTAAAAAAGCAGAAAAATCAAGCCTCTCCTTCTGAAATTAGATTCGGCGGGGAGCCTCACTGCTCTATCTCGCGGGGACCGGCTCTGCCTGTCGATGAAATCGATAGCTGATTGCAGCAAGCTGGAAGGAGTCTGGAGGAGGGGAGGAGGCCATAGTTGCTCTGGCTGGACCAGCAGAGGCAGGGAAGGAGGCAAGTGTCACCTTGAAGCCTCCTGAATGTTGCGGGAGGGGTGTCCAAAAGGGCTGGAGAAAAATTTTACACATCACTGGGGAAGACAGGCGAACTAATGCCAGTGTCCTGGAAGAAGCAAAGATCACCAGTGTCGAAGCGATGATTGTTCAACATCAACTTCGTTGGACTGGTCATGTTGTGCGGATAAGCCAAACACAACAACAAAAACCACCACACACAGGCTGATGCTAGAGTAACAATGGCATATAAAACTCTAATAAGAAACTGATAATATTATGATAATGTATTCATGTAAATATCGCATGTATAACAAAAATGTACATAATCCATATAGTCAAACCATTCAGCATTAGATGTAATAACGAAACTCAGTGCCAACGAAAAGTTCAGTAGATGTCTGTAGTGGAATACGATGATAGACGAAATCCTAGTTCAATAATGTCTCCATTAGTCCAAACTCAACAAACTGAGAGAAAAAGCGATGAATGAACGAAGGAGAAGAGAAAACGATATCTGCATGTTTTGCTAACAAAATGTACCATTAGGAACTGATGAAGCATTAAGCACGAAACCTGGATAATATCCGGAAGACAGGTTTTCTCTTCTCCTTCGTTCATTCATCGCTTTTTCTCTCAGTTGCCTTCTTGTTGAGTTTGGACTAATGGAGACATTATTGAACTAGGATTTCGTCTATCATCGTATTCCACTACAGACATCTACTGAACTTTTCGTTGGCACTGAGTTTCGTTATTACATCTAATGCTGAATGGTTTGACTATATGGATTATGTACATTTTTGTTATACATGCGATATTTACATGAATACATTATCATAATATTATCAGTTTCTTATTAGAGTTTTATATGCCGTTGTTACTCTAGCATCAGCCTGTGTGTGGTGGTTTTTATTGTTGTGTTTGGCTTATCAGCACCACTACGATACTATATGTTGTTCATGTTGTGCGGATGCCTGATGATCGTCTTCCAAAGCAACTCCTCTATTCCCAACTTAAAAATGGAAAGCGTAATGCTGGTGGTCAAGAAAAGAGGTTCAAAGACTCTCTCTAGGCAAATCTTTAAAAATGTAGTATAAACACCGACAACTGGGAAACACTGGCCTGCGAGCGCTCCAGTTGGAGAACAGCCTTGACCAAAGGTGTCGTGGGCTTTGGAGACACTCGAACTCAGGACGCAAGGGAGGAATGAGCTAAGAGGAAGGCACGCTTGGCAAATCCACACCGGGATCAACTCCCACCCAGAAACCTATGTCCCCACTGTGGAAGGACGTGTGGATCCAGAATTGGTCTCCACAGTCCCTTACGGACTCACTTTTAAAACCGTGTTTATGGAAGACAATCTTACTCGGCTACAAGGGATTGCCAAATAAGATTATTATTATTATTATTATTATTATTATTATTAATACAACGGCCTATACGCTGCCAACCTAGCAGTTCAGAAGCACACCAGCACATGATCACTGTAGATGGTGACAGCAGTCACGAAATTAGAAGACGCCTGCTTCTTGGGAGAAAAGCAATGACAAACCTAGACAGCATCTTCAAAAGCAGAGACATCACCTTGCCGACAAAGGTCCGTATAGTTAAAGCTATGGTTTTCCCAGTAGTAATGTACGGAAGTGAGAGCTGGACCATAAAGAAGGCTGATCGCTGAAGAATAGATGCTTTTGAATTATGGTGCTGGAGGAGACTCTTGAGAGTCCCATGGACTGCAAGAAGATCCAACCTCTCCATTCTGAAGGAAATCAGCCCTGAGTGCTCACTGGAAGGACAGATCCTGAAGCTGAGGCTCCAAGACTTTGGCCACCTAATGAGAAGAGAAGACTCCCTGGAAAAGACCCTGGTGTTGGGAAAGATGGAGGGCACAAGGAGAAGGGGACGACAGAGGACCAGATGGTGGGACAGTGTTCTCAAAGCGACCAACATGAGTCTGACCAAACTGCGGGAGGCAGAGGAAGACAGGAGTGCCTGGCGTGCTCTGGTCCAGGGGGTCACGAAGAGGCGGACACAACTAAATGACTCAACAACATCAGGCAGATAGATAGATAGATAGATGATAGGCAGTGGAAGACAGGAGTGCCTGGCGTGTTCTGGTCCAGGGGGCCACGAAGAGGTGGACATGACTAAACGACAACAACAATACACAGAAAAGTACGGTATATTAAGGACCCATTCAGGGGACAGGGAGGAAGTCGTGAGAGTCAGAGAGTCTCATATAAGGATATGGTAAAAGTTTCTTCTTTTTATTACTTTGTTTTTTTTTTGTAAAAACCAATTAAAAAATATTTTAAAACAAATGAAACGAAACGAGGCCCTGGATCCGAGCCAAAGTGCCTGGCCTACCGTGGCCCGAATGTAGGTGCAGGATTCACGTGGCCCATCCCTGGTCGCTCTTGAGATCTATATACATGTCAGTGTTAAAAGGATCCTATCCATCTCTTTAAACAATATATTACCGCTGTCCATTATTCCCATTAATGCATAAAAAATCATTAGCCATTTCTATGGAGACCCGGGGCCATAAACACTGCCCTCAAAATGCACTCCGTTGTGTGGGTGGGTGGGGAGAGATAAACTAGGGTCCATTTTCAGTAGGGCTCACTTCCCCCCCTCCCTTGCCCATATTCCCCCCAAGTTCTCTCCTCTCAACGGCGGCTGGTCCTCCCCCCCCCCCACCGTCCTTCCATCCCGTCCCTCAATCAATTTTATGATACCTGCCCGGGGTCCGTTAATGTTTCCGGAACATCCTCTTGCTTACTGTCTCTCTCTTCCCCTGCTTAAAAATTCTTAATTAACCAAGGGGCTTGTTTTTTGTTTACACTTGAACTAATTACACTTTTAAAAGAGATAATAAAACATCAGAGATGGCCCATTAGGGCTTCGCCAGCCGCGATGTCGGGGGCAATACAGGAACTGACGGGCTCCGGAGAGGAGATAGGAGGGCTTGCTTTGCTTAGCTTCGATGGAGAGGGCTCCTGGTTGGCGGCTCCAAGGGAGGAGATGAGCTGGAGGCCATATGTCCTTCTAAGCTCCCCAGACGATCGCTGATAGCCCAGCCATCGATTCCCAGGTTGCCAAACACTTCTTGATAGCTACCACGCTTGGGTGATCTCCCGGTGCTCAGTCCCCGCTTTCTGCTTCCGATAACCCAAGCTAGGAGAGGTTGGCGTCCCTTTCAAAGCCCTCTGTGGCGTCTCCTCAGTTCTCCAGACCTGGGCCTACCATCAACGGTGGCTAAAGAGACCCATGTCATGGGACCTGAGAACCTCAAAAGACCACCTCCTCAAAGACCCACCATATCTGACCCTATGGTCTGCAGGAGAAGGTCCGGTTGGTGGTGCCGTTGATGGGTTCTGCCTGGTTGGAATTGACCCATGACGACTTGACGTGGACTTCTCAGTGGAGACTTCCCCTTTGCATAACGCTCTTCCTATTGAGGTGCACCTGTCCCCCTCATTACTGACACCCAATGCTCAGATTTCTGGGCATTGAATTACAGGAGGATCTGTCCTGGAGTGCAAACATAAGGAGGCTTGTGAAGAAGGCGCAGCAGAGACTGTACTTCCTGAGAGTTCTAAGGAAAAACCATCTTCCACAAAAGCTGCTGCTTGCCTTCTATCCCTGTGCCATTGAGAGCGTGCTCACTTATGGCTTATGTGTGTGGTACGGAAGCTGTACTACCCAGGACAGGATGGGGTTGGACAGAGTTGTGAAGGCAGCAGAGAGCATTGTTGGCTGCTCGCTCTCCACCTTAGAGCAGATTTATGCCACGAGGTGCCACAGAAAGGCACTGGACATAGTGAAAGATCCATCGCATCCTGGTCACCGTCTTTTGCCATCGGGACGGAGATACAGGACGATGACGACAAGAACAAGCCGTCTTAGGAACAGCTTCTTTTCCAGAGCAATCGCAGCCTTGAATGGGAAGCCTGGACTTTGAAGTAATCTAATCTTACCTGTTATGTTTTATCATTGTTTTAATCAGTGTGTATGGTTTTAATCAGTGTGTTTGGTTTTAATCAGTGTGTATGGTTTTAATCAGTGTTTTTGTAGTTGTTTTGTTTTTGCGTGGAGTGCCCTATCTGGGTGGATGGAGCAGCCAAGTAATTTCGTTGTCAACGAAGGGGACAATGACAATAAAATATATTCTATTCTATTCTATTCTATTCTATTCTAAAAGGAAATTTTGGGCCATTCCTGGTTCACTCAGGCATTGGGTAGCTCAAAGATACCTTGACATTATTCACTATGAGGGAATGTGGCTGGGTTTTTTTTTTACATGTTCTTGATGTTTTTAGATGTTCTTGAATATTATTAAAAACAAAATAAAAAATAAAAAAATTCCTTCCAGTAGCACCTTAGAGACCAACTAAGTTTGTTCTTGGTATGAGCTTTCGTGTGCAGGCACACTTCTTCAGATACACTGAAACAGAAGTCACCAGCCCCTTATACAGTATATAGGGAGAGGGTGGGAGGGGTATTACTCAGAAGGGGGGTGGGAGATGGGTGATTGATAGGTGAGGTAAACCCGTTGACGACTGTTAACGACTGCAATTAGTCTTACAGGAAAAAGCAAGGGGTGAGAAGGTTAAAAATAGCTTTGTCATGTATAATGAGATAAGAATCCAATGTCTTTGTTCAGACCAGGTCTCTCCATGGTTTTAAGCTTGGTAATGAGTTGCAATTCAGCAACTTCTCTTTCCAGTCTATTTCTGAAATCCCTTTGCAAGAAGACAGCTACTTTGAGATCTTGTATAGAGTGTCCTGAGAGATTGAAGTGTTCTCCTACTGGTTCCTCTGTCTTGTGATTCCTGATGTCAGATTTATGTCCATTTATCCTTTGGCGTAGGGTTTGGCCTGTTTGTCCACTATAGAGAGCTGAAGGGCACTGTTGAATATTATTATTATCTAAAAACGTCTTTCTGTTTTAATTCTGTTTCCTCCCTACTTTGCTGGAGAGACACGGGAGAGTCTTAACAAATGAATGAATGGAACAAAGGAGCTCTCCAGTGAAGCATTTGTGACTGAGGCCTGCAGTGAGAGTCTTGACCCGGAGGTCAAGGAAGCCAAGAGATGGCTTCAAGTATTGTCTATATGAGCCCAAGACAGGGCAGAGCAGAACTCGTTCAGGACCATGGACAGAGCTCAAGAAGCCCCAATGCAGGAACAGGGCAAGGAATCTGGTAAAGGTAAAGGGACCCCTGACCATTAGGTCCAGTCGCGGACGACTCTGGGGTTGCGGCGCTCATCTCGCTTTATTGGCCGAGAGCCGGCGTACAGCTTCCGGGTCATGTGGCCAGCATGGCTAAGCCGCTTCTGGCGAACCAGAGCAGCGCACGGAAACGCCGTTTACCTTCCCGCCGGAGCGGGGACCTATTTATCTACTTGCACTTTGACGTGCTTTCGAACTGCTAGGTGGGCAGGAGCAGGGGACCGAGCAACGGGAGCTCACCCCTTCGCAGGGATTCGAACCGCCGACCTTCTGATCAGCAAGCCCTAGGCTCTGTGGTTTAACCCACAGCGCCACCTGGGTCCAAGGAATCTGGTAGATTTAAGGAATTGCTCCCCTCCCCTCTTGGGAAAGGCTGCAGTGTTTGGGACTTTTTCGTTTGGAGAAAATGCAGGTAAGAGACAGCTTATAAAATTATGCAATGCGTAGAAATTGGGTAGGGGAAAGTGTCTTCAATTCAAAGTGTTGGTGCTGACCTTGAAAGTCCTCAACGGCCTCGGCCCAGTAGACCTGAAGGAGCGTCTCCACCCCGGACACCGGGGTCCATCTCCCAAGGGCCTTCTGGTGGTTCCCTCCCTGCGAGAAACGCAGTTACAGGGAACCAGACAGAGGGCCTTCTCGGTGGTGGTGCCCTCCCTTCAGATGTCAAGGAGATAAACAACTATCTGACTTTTAGAAGACATATGATGGCAGCCCTGTTTAGGGAAGTTTTTAATGTTTGATGTTTTATCATGTTTTTAATATTCTGTTGGGACAAACGCCGGCTCCCTCGCCCTGAAAGCGAGATGAGCGCCGCAACCCCCTAGTTGCATTTGACTGCATTATTATTATTACATTATTATTATTATTATTATTATTATTATTATTATTATTATTATTATTATTTCTACCCTGCCCATCTGGCTGGGTTTCCCCAGCAACTCTGGGCGGCTTTCAACAGAACATGAAAAACAGAATAAAACTTCAAACATTAAAAACTTAACCGTCCAGGGGTCCTTTACCTTTACCTCTTTACCCCCCACCTGAACGACCCCCCCTCTCTTTACACCTCGACAAACCCCCCCCCCATAGCTCACCCCACCTTCTCTCCCACGGCTCACCCCAGCCTCACCCCCACAGTTTTCCCCAAGCAAGAGGCCAACAGCCTCGTAACAGACTTTACAGTACGTATATAGGATGATAGACACACACACAAACACGTATGCATATATAAATAACCCATACGGACCATTCGGCATCGGCGGATGCTGTGTTTCCCCGAGAATTCCCCGCGGGGGCTCCCTCTCCCTCTCACACCACCATCTCCCCAAGTCCCCAAACGCCCGAGCTAAATCCAGATGCTTATAAAATATGGAAGAAGCCTCTGGGCTTGGGGGAGAGGGCTTTGGGATTCAGGTCGTTCTCCAGTTCACGTCTTTGGCATAGAGAGAAGAGGGGGAGAAAGAGAGAAAGAGAGAAAGAAAGAAAGAAAGAAAGAAAGAAAGAAAGAAAGAAAGAGAGAGAGAAAGAAAGAGAAAGAAAGAAAGAAAGAGAAAGAAGGAAAGAAAGAAAGAAAGAGAAAGAAGGAAAGAAAGAAAGAAAGAAAGAAAGAGAAAGAAAGAAAGAAAGAAAGAGAAAGAAAGAAAGAAAGAAAGAGAAAGAAAGAAGGAAAGAAAGAAAGAAAGAAAGAGAAAGAAAGAAAGAAAGAAGGAAAGAAAGAAAGAGAAAGAAAGAAAGAAAGAAGGAAAGAAAGAAAGAAAGAAAGAAAGAAAGAAAGAAAGAAAGAAAGAAAGAAAGAAAGAAAGAAGTGAGAGAGGAGGGGGAAGCAAGCAAGGAAGGAAGGAAGGAAGGAAGGAAGGAAGGAAGGAAGGAAGGGGGGGGCTGTATTATGCAGAACAGGTGACAACCCCAATCTCAACTATAGCAGCACTGCCATGGCCCCAGAGGCAGAGGCAGGCAGAATCAGGGCCAGATGATGAGGCCCTAAGCCAGGCTTAGGCAAACTCCGGCCCTCTCGTTGCTTTGAGACTACAACTCCCACCATCCCTGACCACTGGTCCTGCTAGCTAGGGATGATGGGAATTGTAGTTCCAAAACATCTGGAGGGCTGGAGTCTGCCTGTGCCTGCCCTAAGCTCCTGAAGGTAATGTCCAGCTGTCCTTTGTCAACAACCAATTGCTGCTTTTTTGTGTTGAATATATGCTATATGGAAATTGATGGACCTCATAGGTATCTAAAGCCATTTGCACATGCAGAGGGCCTTCTTGGTGGTGGCGCCCGCCCTGTGGAACGCCCTCCCGTCAGATGTCAAGGAAATAAACACCTATCTGACTATTAGAAGACATCTGAAGGCAGCCCTGTTTAGGGAGGTTTTTAATGTTTGATGTTTCACTGTGCTTTTAATTCTGTTGGGAGCCGCCCAGAGTGGCTGGGGAAACCCAGCCAGATGGGCGGGGTATAAATAAATTATTATTATTATTATTACTACTACTATTACTACTACGCCTCTGGCTGCCCTCCTGGAATCTTTCAAGACCCCTTCCCAGACCACACCCACATTACTCAAGCCACGCCTCTTACTGACCTGGGCTACCCCCAGACTTGTGAAAATATGGGACGCGATGGAGCAGTCCCTTGAACTCTCCCGTTGGGGTTGCCTGGAGGCTCTTTCAAGAGAGCAACTAGCCTTAGGCATCTAACATCCCGGCAGCTGCTATAACTTATTCAAGGCACTCTGGACCACAGCGGCTGCATCGTCTAAGCACAACAGGAGGGGGATCAGACCATGTGGGCCTGGAAAAGGAATGGTGAGGACAAAGAAAAGGAAAGGAAGGCAGAGAACCACAGGTTAAACCACAGAGCCTAGGGCTTGCTGATCAGAAGGTCGGCGGTTCGAATCCCCACGACGGGGTGAGCTCCCGTTGCTCGGTCCCTGCTCCTGCCCACCTAGCAGTTTGAAAGCACGTCAAAGTGCAAGTAGATAAATAGGTCCCGCTCCGGCGGGAAGGTAAACGGCGTTTCCGTGCGCTGCTCTGGTTCGCCAGAAGCAGCTTAGTCATGTTGGCCACATGACCTGGGCCAGGCCCAAGCAATGATATTAAGTAATTGTTATTAAGGTTAAATGTACAATGACTATGCCCACCCCTGTGAGAGAGGGGGATGAATGTTGCTTCCCACAGTGAGAGGGGGGGGGGAAGTGTGGAAAATTTAACCATTATGTTTTGTGCTTAAAAAACTGTAAAAACCAATAAAATTCAGAAGCCGTGCCGGACGTCCGGCTTCCGAAAACTGTTCGAAAACCAGAACACTCACTTCCGGGTTTCGATCATTCGGGAGCCAAGGCGTTCAGCTTCCAAGTTACGACTGTAATTAACAAAGGCAGGGACATCAATAAATTTAATAACTCATCCCAAATACGTTTAATAATAATAATAATAATAAATTTTATTTATACCCCGCCCTTCCCAGCCGAAACCGGGCTCAGGGCGGCTAACAACAGTAAAATTACAATAAAGTATAAAAGAAAACTGTTAATTAAAATCCAGGTTAAAAAGACAATTTAAAATTTAAAATGCCGCTTCATTTATCGCCCATACTCAAAACCAAGGGGAGTCCAACCCGAAGGCCAGGCAGAACAGCTCTGTCTTGCAGGCCCTGCAGAAAGATGTCAAATCCCGCAGGGCCCTGGTCTCTTGTGACAGAGTGTTCCACCAAGTTGGGGCCAGTACTGAAAAGGCCCTGGCCCTAGTTGACACCAGTCTAACGGCCTTGTGGCTCGGGACCTCCAACAAGTTGTTATTTTTGGACCTTAAGGTCCTTTGTGTGGCATACCGGGAGAGGCGGTCCCGTAGGTACGAGGGTCCTGGGCCGCATAGGGCTTTAAAGGTCAAAACCAGCACCTTAAACCTCACCCTGTACTCCACCGGGAGCCAGTGAAGCTGGTAAAGCACTGGGTGAATGTGGTCCCGTGGCAAGGACCCCGTAAGGAGCCTCGCCGCGGCATTCTGCACCCGCTGGAGTTTCTTGGTCAGCTTCAAGGGCAGCCCCGCGTGGAAATAGTGCTTCTCATAGGTTTAGTGGAAGTTTGGGGGCTCTCTTGCAAGCGAGCGAGCAGCTCCGCCGCCGCTTTTTCTGAGAAATGCCTTTCCACATCAAGGCCTCGAGGAAGCAAACAGCTACTGGAAATCTCGAAGCGTTCTTTCACTCAACTCGGGTCTTTGGGGATCGGCGTCTCGGGAAGAGCAGCCGGCGGAGAGAGGGCCCAGGGTGTCTGAGGCGGGACTCGCTTCCTGTCAGCGGCCGGGATGAGGTTGGCAGGCAAACTCCGGCAGATGCATTACCGAGCTTGACCCGGCTCTCAGAGAGGCACCGAGGCGGGTGGGGAGGAGGAAGGGAGGAGGGGGGCAGAGGAAGGGGAGAGCCAAGAAAAGAGATGATGCAACTTTGGGGGAAGGCACCTGCAGCTCAAAGGCCCCAAAGAACCCCAGGATCTGTTTTTTTTTTGTCCCCTTAGCTTAGGCTTTAGGTCAGTGATGGCTAACCTTGACACTCCAGATGTTTTGTGACTACAACTCCCATCATCCCTGACCACTGATCCTTTTAGCTAGGGATGATGGGAGTTGTAGTTCCAAAACATCTGGGGTGTCAAGGTTAGCCATCACTGCTTTAGGTAAAGGGACCCCTGACCATTAGGTCCAGTCGTGTCTGACTCTGGGGTTGCGGCGCTCATCTCGCTTTACTGGCCGAGGGAGCCGGGGTACAGCTTACAGGTCATGTGGCCAGCATGACAAAGCCGCTTCTGGTGAACCAGAGCAGCGCATGGAAACGCCGTTTACTTTCCCGCCAGAGCGGTACCTATTGATCTACTTGCACTTTGACGTTTTTTCTAACAGCTAGGTGGACAGGAGCAGGGACAGAGCAATGGGAGCTCACCCCATTGCGGGGATTCAAACCGCCGACCTTCTGATCAGCAAGCCCTAGGCTCTGTGGTTTAACCCACAGTGCCACCTGGGTCCCAGCTTAGGCTTTAAATTCAATAAAAAGGGCTTCTTAGATCACTCAACGCCCTCTATAATAACACAAGGGGAGCCTCTGACTGGATCAGTCCAAAATCCCAACAAGACAGAAGGACTGTTTTAGGGAGAAAGGGGGTAGGTAGGTGTGGGGGGCTCGCTGGTCCTGAATGGGGTCACTGTGCCCCCAAAGGACCAGGTGTGCAGCCTGGGGGTCATTTTGGACTCCCAGCTGTCCATGGAGGCGCAGGTCAATTCTGTGTCCAGGGCAGCTCCATCTGGTACGCAGGATGAGACCCTCCCTGCCCGCAGACTGTCTCGCCAGAGGGGTGCATGCTCTGGTTATCTCCCGCTTGGACTACTGCCATGCGCTCTCCGTGGGGCTCCCTTTGAAGGTGACCCGGAAACTGCAACTAATCCAGAATGCGGCAGCTAGACTGGGGACTGGGAGTGGCCGCCGAGACCATATAACACCGGTCCTGAAAGACCTAAAGTTTTTAATGCTTGATGTTTTGTTTTGATATATGTTTGGGAAGCTGCCCAGACTGGCTGGGGCATCTCAGCCATATGGGTGGCATACAAATAAAATAACTATAATAATTATGAATTATTGTTGATTTCAACAGCAACGCCAGCTCTACCTCTCTTTCAAATCAGAACCAGTGAAGGCGGTGAAGGTCCTGTGTGAGTGCCTGGATACGGTTGGAGGATGGATGGCGGCTAACAGATTGAGGTTGAATCCTGACAAGACAGAAGTACTATTTTGGGGGGACAGGAGGCGGGCAGGTGTGGAGGACTCCCTGGTCCTGAATGGGGTAACTGTGCCCCTGAAGGACCAGGTGCTCAGTCTGGGAGTCATTTTGGACTCACAGCTGTCCATGGAGGCGCAGGTTAATTCTGTGTCCAGGGCGGCTGTCCCGCAGGGACCACATAACACCGGTCCTGAGAGAACTACATTGGCTCCCAATACGTTTCCGAGCACAATTCAAAGTGTTGGTGCTGACCTTGAAAGCCCTAAACGGCCTTGGTCCAGTATACCTGAAAGAGCGTCTCCACCCCCATCGTTCAGCCCGGACACTGAGATCCAGCTCCGAGGGCCTTCTGGCGGTTCCCTCCCTGCGAGAAGCAAAGCTACAGGGAACTAGGCAGAGGGCCTTCTCGGTGGTGGCGCCTGCCCTGTGGAACGCCCTCCCAGCAGAGGTCAAAGGGATCAACAACTATCTGACATTCAGAAAATACCTCAAGGCAGCCCTATTTAGGGAAGTTTTTAACTTGTGATATTTTAATGTATTTTAATGTCTGTTGGAGGCCGCCCAGAGTGGCTGGTGAGACCCAGCCAGATGGGTGGGGTAGAAATAAAAAAATTATTATTATTATTATTATTATTATAACACCATCTAAAAGCCTGAAATAGATTAATAAATCCACTGATCCACACCTGCCATTACACAAAAACACAGCTACCTGCCTGTAATCTCCAGCATCCACAGCAAGTCTCTGTCTGAGTGATAGCCAGCAGTGTTGATTGGTTATTTATCTGGCTTTGATTTCTTGGTTTACAGACTCCCTGCTTGGCGGTCCATAATGTCATAGTTTAATATTTATGAAGTGTCAAGCGTTCTATAGATAATGTGCGCCGGGTCCTGATCGTTGCAGTTTTCCATTAGGGATTTGGGGGCAGAGCAGAGGGGAAGAGAGGCTGGCTTAGAGGAACGCCTTTCCGCCTCTGCATTCCAGAAGGCATAAATGCTTTCCTCTTCCCGGCCAGCTCTGGGATGGGAAAAGCGTCCGAGACATCAGCACAGACAGGATTGAGAGGCTGCCTCTCAGGGTCTACATGCTTGCCAATGCCTGTCTATTTTTTCATAGAATCATACTTCTTGTTTTTGTCTTATGTTCTACTACCACTTTAATTACGAGATATACAAAATAAGACAACCTATTGGTTTAAACCCCAATTAACAGAGCCGTAAGATTGAACAGGGACCCAGGTGGCGCTGTGGGTTAAACCACAGAGCCTAGGGCTTGCCGATCAGAAGGTTGGCGGTTCGAATCCCCGCGATGGGGTGAGCTCCCGTTGCTCGGTCCCAGCTCCTGCCCACCTAGCAGTTCGAAAGCACGTCAAAGTGCAAGGAGATAAATAGGCACCGCTCCGGCGGGAAGGTAAACGGCGTTTCCGTGCGCTGCTCTGGTTCGCCAGAAGCGGCTTAGTCCTGCTGGCCACATGACCCGGAAGCTGTACGCCGGCTCCCTCGGCCAGTAAAGCGAGAGGAGCGCCGCAACCCCAGAGTCGGAAACGACTGGACCTAAAGGTCAGGGGTCCCTTTACCTTTAAGATTGAACAGCTGCTTTTTGTATTTTATTGTATTTATATTGTAGATTATTGTATTTTAATGTTCTGTTGGAAGCCGCCCAGAGTGGCTGGGGAAACCCAGCCAGATGGGCGGGGTATAATAAATTATTATTATTATTATTATAAACGAAGCCATATAATTGCTAGTTCTATAGGTACATTTACATTCTGGCTTTTGGGTTAATTTGAGTGCAACTTTTAAAATTCTAAATTTTTAAGTTTTTAAAGTGTATTTTATATCTGTATTTTTAACTGTCTGCTCAATGGTTATGTGGTTTGATGATTGTTAGCCACCCTGAGCCCGGTTTTGGCTGGGAAGGGCGGGAGATAAATAAAAGTTTATTATTATTATTATTATTATTATTATTATTCACGTAGATTTTGGTACAGTATACAGTGCCACTGTCAAAGAACTTAAGCACCACAAGCTAGACCAACACCAGCATTTCCAGTTTTCTAGAGTTTTCTAGAGCAGTTTTCATTTCCTCCTCTACCCAGGTCATCAACTTTTTCATGAACCACCATAGTGCGTCCGATAATGCAATGTGACCCCGAGAGAGAAATAATTTGGTCCTGTATTGATACTGTTGCTACACCTGTGTGCTGGCCCCGGGGGTGGGAAGACCAGAAACTCACCTGGGGATGAGCGGGGCATGGTCAGCAGTCCCAGACAACAGCGGTGGGTCCAGAGAAGCAACCAAGTCCTGGGACGGGGCAACGGCAGGGTCGGGTAACAGTCTGTGGGTCTAGCCGGGTAGTCAGAGGTCAGGAACACGCCGGGGGTTCGTCCAAGAAGCAGGGCCAAAGTCCAGTCTGAGGTTCAGCAGTCCAACAGGGGGGTCAGTCCGGCAAGGAGCAGGTCAGGGTCAGGATCAGGAACGAGGACCCAGGCAGGTAACTGTGGTGCTCACGCAACTTGGGGCTGGGGCTGGCCGGTTTTTATCTGCCCCGAGGCATAGGGCGGCCCCGATCCTCTGGTGACTCACCTCTCCTTCTGGCCTGGAGGCAAGCACTCCTCCTGCGGTAACTCAGTTCCCTTCGCCTCTCTGCCCTGAGCCTCTGCAGCTCAGGAGAGGCTGGAGGGTTACCGCAGTGTTTCCCAACCAGTGTGCCTCCAGATGTTTTGGGACTACAACTCCCATCATCCCTCACTAGCAATACCAGTGGTCAGGGATGATGGGAATTGTAGTCCCAAAACATCTGGAGGCACACTGGTTGGGAAACACTGGGTTACCGGACACAGGGGCAGCCTTAGCTTCCCCTGATGGGGCTGAGAGCGGAGCACCTGCAGGCAATGGGTCCTCCATCCCAGCAGGAGCCAGAGCAGACTCACCTGAGGATCCAGCACAGGTGAGGACCCTTCAGACTCAGGCCCTAGCCCCGGCTCTGCTGGTTCTGGAGGCGGGGAATCCTGTGCAGGCTGGGATCCCTCAGGTTCAGCGTCTGAGTCTGAATCCCAGGCCATCACACACACCCTCTCTCTGCACCATAGCTGCCAACCCTCCCTTTTTTTGCAGGAAACTCCCTTATTCCAATGCCGTTTCCCGCTGCTATCCCGGATTGTTGATATTCCTTCAATTCCCTGGATTTCAAAGGAAGCAGCTCCTCTCCCTCCCTGCCAGCCAGGGAGGCTCCTCAGCTGCGTTGCTCGGCTGCCAATCAGGAGTCTGAGACCGACTGGGGGCGGAGCTTGCATGCCTTGTGCAGCCAGACCCTCACGCCCAACCAGACAGACAGCCTGCCTGCCGTCTACGCGCTCGCTCTTTCGCTCACCCGTTCGCGCGCAGCCTCTGGAGCGCAGGGTGGCGAGGCTACTTGGTGCCATTGCACCGCCCTCGCGGCATCCCTTATTTTCAAATCCGAAAGTTTGGAAAAAATCCCTTATTTTCAAATCCGAAAGTTGACAGCTATGCTCTGCACCCCCAACTTCTTGGCCCACTTCTGCCCCCCAACCTCCAAATTTTATGGCTTCCCTGCCCCCACTCCTATAATATGCTCTTTTTCAGGGCCCCATTTATCAGTGCACGGGTCTATCGAGCAGGCTCCGCTCATGACAGGTTGAAATTGACTTGTATGATATTGGAATGACTATCGATTGTTTCGGCACCTTGCGACGTGACGAGCTTGGGATATCTTCGGGGATCTGCTTTCTCGCGGCCGGTGACTGTCGGTTGACCATCGGGAACAGTGGACCAGGAGGCATCGAGTCGTTGCAATGAAGGAGATCAGCTGATGCGAGATCTCTGATGGGTTGGGACAGACATTCTCTGCTTCCTAGACAGCCTGCCTTTCACTGCTGGATAGCTCATACCATTAGGACAGTCTTCCTAACGTTCAGATGAAATCTCTTCCCAGTTGCGCAGCCTGGGAGTCATTTTGGACTCACAGCTGTCCATGGAGGCGCAGGTTAATTCTGTGTCCAGGGCAGCTGTCTCCCAGCTCCATCTGGGACGCAGGATGAGACCCTCCCTGCCCGCAGACTGTCTTGCCAGAGTGGTTATCTGGTTATCTCCCGCTTGGACTACTGCCATGCGCTCTACGTGGGGCTGCCTTTGAAGGTGACCCGGAAACTGCAACTAATCCAGAATGCGGCAGCTAGACTGGGGACTGGGAGTGGCCGCCGGGACCACATAACACCGGTCCTGAGAGAACTACCTTGGCTCCCAGTACGTTTCCGAGCACAATTCAAAGTGTTGGTGCTGACCCTTAAAGCCCTAAATGGCCTCGGTCCTGTATCCCTGAAGGAGCGTCTCCACCCCCATCGTTCAGCCCGGACACTGAGGTCCAGCGCCGAGGGCCTTCTGGCGGTTCCCTCATTGCGAGAAGCAAAGCTACAGGGAACCAGACAGAGGGCCTTCTCGGTAGTGGCGCCCGCCCTGTGGAACGCCCTCCCAGCAGAGGTCAAAGCGATAAACAACTATCCTACATTCAGAAAATACCTGAAGGCAGCCCTGTTTAGGGAAGTTTTTAACCTGTGATATTTTGATGTATTTTAATGTCTGCTGGAGGCCGCCCAGAGTGGCTGGGGAGACCCAGCCAGATGGGCGGGGTACAAATAAAAAATTATTATTATTATATCTTCCCTTCCGACCCTCCAAATGTCCCTATTTTCCAGGGACATCCCTGATTTAGAGAAGCCGTCCCTGTTTCTGAGTTGATCCCGGAATGTCCCATTTTCCCTTAGGTGGGGAAAGGCCAGCGGATGGCTGCCAAGAGGAACCATAATAATAATAATAATAATAATAATAATAATAATTTATTTATACCCCACCCTTCCCAATTTTAAAAACCGGGCTCAGGGCGGCTAACAACAAATATAAAACATCGATTAAAAACAACTTTAAAAACAGCATAAAGTACAACATGAATGTAGCATCGCCAGGGCTGGCTGGCCAAGTTAGTCCTGCTAGGGTCAGCAAGGAGACCAGGGAAGAATTTAAATGTGGGGTCTCAGAAGGGTTTCTTCATAGAAAAAGGGAAGGGGGAAAGGAATGGAGGATCAGGCTAAATTGAAGGCCAGGCGGAATAGCTCTGTCTTACAGGCCTTGCGGAAGGAGATCAGGTCCCGCAGGGCCCTAGTCTCGTGGGACAGAGCATTCCACCAGGTCGGAGCCACCACTGAAAAGGCCCTGGCCCTGGTGGAGGATAATCTGGCTTCTTTAGGGCCCAGGACCCTTAAGCTATTATTATTCATGGACCTTAGGGTCCTCTGCGGGACATACCAGGAGAGGCGGTCCCGTAGGTATGAGGGTCCTAGGCCACATAGGGCTTTAAAGGTCAAAACCAGCACCTTGAACCTGACCCAGTACCATAGCTGTCAACCCTCCCTTTTTTTGGCGGGAAACTCCCCTATTCCAATGCCGTTTCCCGCTGCTCTCCCAGATTGTTGATATCCCTTAAATTCCCCGGATTTCAAAGGAAGCAGTTCCTCTCCCTCCCTGCCGGCCAGGGAGGCTCCTCAGCTGCGTTGCTCGGCTGCCAATAAGGAGTCTGAGACCGACTGGGGGCGGAGCTTGCATGCCTTGTGCAGCCAGACCCTCACGCCCAACCAGACAGACAGCCGGCCTGCCGTCTACGCGCTCGCTCTTTCGCTCACCCGTTCGCGCGCAGCCTCTGGAGCGCAGGGTGGCGAGGCTACTTGGTGCCATTGCACCGCCCTGGCGGCATCCCTTATTTTCAAATCCGAAAGTTGGGAAAAATCCCTTATTTTCAAATCCGAAAGTTGACAGCTATGCCCGGTACTCCACCGGGAGCCAGTGCAGTTGGTAAAGCACTGGGTGAATATGCTCCCACGGCAAGGACCCCCGTGAGGAGCCTCGCTGCAGCATTCTGCACCCTCTGGAGTTTCTGGGACAGTTTCAAGGGCAGCCCCGCGTAGAGCGAGTTGCAGTAGTCAAGCCTGGAGGTGTCTGTCGCATGGATCACTGTGGCCAGGTCGGGGCGGGAAAGGTAAGGGACCGACTGCTTGATAATGCCCAGAAGCTTAAGATGTTCTGTCAGGTGCCTTCTCAAGAGCTGATAGTGTTATGGATGGAGATGAAACAGACTTGTGTTTCTCTAACAGCTTGGAGGCTGGGCAGGCTATTGATTGAGCAGGGAATCTCTCCATCCTCGCGCCGCGGCCGGAGGATTAATTTATGTTTGTCAAGAGAACCCTAATTAAGTCTCTTTAAGAGAAAGTTAACTTTAATGTGTGGGATGTATAACACTGGTGCAGTCAATCACAACATTCCTAGAGTGTACACAAGGGGTCTTGGTCCTCCAGCTAGTTTCCTGTGCCTGGAGGAGGATCATTTCCTTTGTGTGACCAGAAGTGGGAGTGGCCTTACCTGTAGCTATTCAAAGATACAGGTGACAGGTGAGCTGCTACACTCCCTCTCTTCCCACCAGGACTCCGAGGATGCAACATCTCAGGAGATGCTCTCTTGGCTTCCAGCCAAGAGAGGCCCACATGGAGCCTTTCTCCCTTAAGGAGAATCTCCACATGTAAATACATTTAATCTAAGCTAGCCTGCCTTCTGAGACTGCCTGTATGAGCTTGGAATGTCTGTAAGTAAAAGCTTTATACTTTTATAAGCTTATGTGTCGCGTATTTTCTTTTAAGAGGGAAGCAGGGAAATATATGCCAGGATCTGCCTTGTTCTAGAAGTTCATAGGAACTTAAACGCCACGCTTTGCTGCGCTTTATTGGGGATGAGAAACTCTGCTAGTTTGGAGCTTGTTAGCACAAGCTGGGATAGGAAATATTAATCAATATTCCCTCATCCACATTCCCTCTCATCTCCACATAATGCAGCTGAGTTCAACACTCAGAGAGGAACGGGACTAGCCGACAGGCAGGGATGGAGACAGAAAAGGAATAATAATAATAATAATAATAATAATAATAATAATAATAATAATAATTTATTGTTTGTACCCCGCCCATCTGGCCGGGTCTCCCCAGCCACTCTGGGCGGCTTCCAACATATATCAAAATACGTTAAAATATCACAGATTAAAAACTTCCCTAAACAGGGCTGCCTTCAGGTATTTTCTAAATGTCAGGTAGTTGCTTATCGCTTAGAACAGTATGAGACTGTTGTCGTGTTTGCTGCAAATATTTTGCTCCAAGGTGGAGAAATAAGGCTTTTCGGACGTTGCTCCCATCATGAAGTCGTTGTTGTTGTTTAGTCGTGTCCGCCTCTTCGTGACCCCCTGGACCAGAGCACGCCAGGCCCTCCTGTCTTCCACTGCCTATCTATCTATCTATCTATCATCTATCTATCATCTATCTATCTATCTATCTATCTATCTATCTATCATCTATCTATCTGCCTGTTGTTGTTGTTTAGTCATTTAGTCGTGTCCGCCTCTTCGTGACCCCCTTGACCAGACCACGCCAGGCCCTCCTGTCTTCCCCTGCCTCCCGCAGTTTGGTCAGACTCATGTTGGTGGCTTCGAGAACACTGTCCAACCATCTCATCTTCTGTCGTCCCCTTCTCCTTGTGCCCTCCATCTTCCCCAACATCAGGGTCTTTTCTAGGGAGTCTTCTCTTCTCATGAGGTGGCCAAAGTCTTGGAGCCTCAGCTTCAGGATCTGTCCTTCAGTGAGCACTCCGGGCTGATTTCCTTCATAATGGAGAGGTTTGATCTTCTTGCAGTCCATGGGACTCTCCAGAGTCTCCTCCAGCACCATAATTCAAAAGCATCCATTCTTCGGCGATCAGCCTTCTTGATGGTCCAGCTCTCACCTCCATACATCACTACTGGGATGAAGTACCATAGTCCCTCTCTATTCTGCCTTGGTCAGACCACACCTGGAATCCTGTGTCCAGTTCTGAGCACCGCAATTTAAGAAGGAAGTTGACAAGCTGGAACATGTGCAGAGGAGGGCGACCAAGATGATCAAGGGCCTGGAAACCGAGCCTGATGAGGAACAGTTGAAGGAGCTGGTAAAGGGACCCCTGACCACAGCTGCAAAAAAAGCGTGTTGCAAAGTGCAATATACAAACGTGACACTAGATGGCGACAGTGAGCTATGCAAAATCCAATGTATTCTTCAAAACATCCCCCCCAAAAGTGTTTTTTTAATATGAGTGTTGATTCCACTCTTGTTTGTTCCAATGAGCTCAAAGTGGCATGTATGATGGAATGGTGGAATTGTAGAGTTGGAAGGGAACCCCAGGGGTCATCCAGTCCAACCCCAAGGGTTAATCCAGTCCAACCCCAAGGGTTAATCTAGTCCAATGCAGGGATCTCAGCGAAAGCCCTAGCAGTCGATCAGCCCTAGCCAACCCTGGCCTCCCAGCTCCTCGCCCGGTACTCCAACCACTGCACCACACTGCCTTTCAAGACTGGACGCTCTGTTCGGGGTGGGGGGCTTTCTGACAAAGCCTTCCTCCCACCGGAAAGTTTGTGGGTGGTTTGCGAAACGGCAAAGCGGATTCCAGAGCCCCACCCTCGCCCACCCATCCATCGAGGATGCAGAAAAGCTCTCCGGGCTCCTCCATCTAACCTCCCATCCGCCCGACCCACCCCCCATCCCAGGAAAGCAAACATCTTCATTACAGCTCCGAGTTGTTTAAATAAATGAATTAATATTGACAAACCATCAGCGGCCCTAATAAATGATTAGTTAAAGGCATATATATATCACATTACGGTTAGCAGTAGCCCCATCTTAATTACTTCAGCAGAGGATTCCATTAGCCAAGGAGCCGGCCGGCCTTCTCTGGGAGCAAGACTGCTCTCCGTCCCCCATCCCCCCAACTCTCTGTTCTCTGAGGCTTCGAGCTCCGTTCAGCTGCCCCTCCCCTAGCCCTAGAGTCCTGCGGGCGCCGGGGGGGGGGAGCTGCAATGAAAGGGGGGTGATGTACCTCTGCAAGCGGGAAGGAACCGAGAAAGGAAGAGAGAAGGAAAGACCAGCTAAGTGCAATGGCCGACTTGCAGAGACTTTCATGATCCTATTCCAGTGATGGCTAACCTTGACACCCCAGATGTTTTGGAACTACAACTCCCATCATCCCTAGCTAACAGGACCAGTGGTCAGGGATGATGGGAGTTGTAGTCCCAAAACATCTGGAGTGTCAAGGTTAGCCATCACTGAATTAGAGCTTGCTTGCTTGCTTGCTTATTTATATATACATACATACATACATACATACAGGTAAAGGTAAAGGGACCCCTGACCATTAGGTCCAGTCGTGGCCGACTCTGGGGTTGCGGCGCTCATCTCGCTTTATTGGCCGAGAGCCGGCATACAGCTTGCGGTCATGTGGCCAGCAGGACTGAGCCGCTTCTGGCGTCCCGAGCAGCGCACGGAAAGGCCGTTCACCTTCCCACCGGAGCGGTACCTATTGATCTACTTGCACTTTGACGTGCTTTCGAACTGCTAGGTGGGCAGGAGCAGGGACCGAGCAACGGGAGCCCACCCCATCGCAGGGATTCGAACCGCCGACCTTCTGATCAGCAAGCCTTAGGCTCTGTGGTTTAACCCACAGCGCCATCTGGGTCCCATACATACATACATACATACATGCATACATACATACATAAACAGCCTCGGTCCTGTATACCTGAAGGAGCGTCTCTGTCGTGTCCCCAATGGTGACTGTAGCTAGCTGTCAAGAACGCACGCCACTCCGAGAAGTCAGCGGAAGTTGTCTTGAAGTTTATTGTACAGCACACAGAGAAACGTGAAAGTCCGTGAGGATTCTGAGGAGGCCACCTCAGAATCCCCCTTATGTACACCTTGCTGGGTGACTCCCAATTCCCCCCTCCCTTCTGCCCTAAAGGTCCGGGGGTAATCCTCTTCCCCACCCGGGGTGGCTTGGACAAAAGAGTTAACTGCTCTGGTCTACCTGCACCATTCATGGGTGCTTTTTGCATTGTTATTGCGATGCTGCCGGTTCCACCACGCCCGCTGCTGATGGCTCGTTAGCGGTCGTTATCGCCCATTCTGGGGTTGTTTACCCCGCGGGGCATGCCTGGGCGAGGTCGGGCCTTGCTGCGCTCGGTTTAACCCCTGCGCGCCTGGCTCCGCTGTCGCCCCCTTCTCTGGCCCGCTGCATGGTTCCCCTTCCTGGCGCCCGCATGGCGCGACCCTGGCGGACCCCGGTCTATCAGTGTCTAGTCGGGTCGCGACATCCTGCCCCCCCGAAACTGACTCCCCCCTCCCCTGGGGAGCGTTCTGAGTCCCGGGGCCCCCCGGCCGGTTTGGCCACTGTTGGTGGAATCTCTTGACCAGCTGTGGGGCCGGGGCCAAAACGTCCGACGCCCACACCCATTCTCGGTCCCCCCATAGCAAAGTCCTTCCACTCCACCAGGTACTGCAAACGCCCTCTGTAGAGTCTGGAGTCCAAAATGTCCTTGACCTCATGGTGCTCCCCTCCCGCCAGGATCAACGGGGTGGGTGGCGCCGCCACGGGGTGCCAACCGTCGTCCTCCGGGGACTTCTTCAGCAAGCTGAAGTGGAACACCGGGTGTATCTGTTGCAAGTTCTTTGGGAGTTCCAGCTTCGCAGATACTCCGTTGATTACCTCTAGCACTTTAAACGGGCCCAAGTACCGGGGCCCGAGTTTCTTGCTGGGGAGGCCCAGCTTCAAGTGCCGCGTGGACAGGTAGACCCGGCACCCCGCTTTGATGTCCCCCGCCGGTCTTCTTCGCTGGTCCGCCGTCCTCTTCTGCGCCGCCTTGACCTCCAGCAGTTGTTCCCGAAGGGACTCCCAGCACCTGGCCGTCCTCTCTCTCCACTTTCCAAGCTCCTCCGGCTCCCGGGCGGTGGGCTCCCCCAAGTCCGGCAGGTGCCTCAGGTCGGTCCCGTAGACCACGGCGAAGGGGGACATCTCCGTGCTGCTATGTACGGAGTTATTGTAAGCGAACTCCGCCAACGGAAGCAGCTGTGACCAGTCGTCCTGCTGGTAGCAGCCAAAACACCGCAGGTACTGCTCCAGCACCTGGTTGACACGTTCCGTCTGTCCGTCAGTCTGGGGGTGGTAGGCCGAGCTGAGTCCCTGTTCGATCCCCAGCAGTCCCAGGAACGCCTTCCAAATCGGACACAAACTGGGAGCCGCGATCGGAAATGACCTGTCTGGAACCCCATGGAGCCGGAAGATGTGCTCCATGAACAGTTTTGCCACCTGGGTGGCGGTAGGCAGTGAGGCGCAGGGCACGAAATGGGCTTGCTTGGAGAACAGGTCCACCACGACCCATATTGCTGTCTTGCCTCGGCTGGGTGGCAGATCCGTAATAAAGTCCATGGAGATCACCGACCAAGGTCGAGGTGGGACCTCCAGAGGCTGTAGGAGGCCCTGCGGCTTGCCCACTGCCGGCTTGCAGGTGAGGCAGATGGGGCAGCCCGCAACGTAGTCCTTGACATCTTTGCGGAGCGTGGGCCACCAGAAGCTCCGCCGAACCAGCTTCCACGTCTTGACGAAGCCGAAGTGCCCAGCCGCTTTGGCGTCGTGGCATGCCTCCAGGGCGGCCCTCCGGAGGGGTTCCGGGACGTACGCGGCGCTCCCCCTTCTCCAGATGTCCCCTTCCAGTGTCAAGGAGTCCCGCAGGTTCTGTAGTTCCGCGTCTGTTGGATACGCTGCCACTAGTCTGTCGCGGAGCGCTGCAGAAGGCTGGCTGCGCTCCCGGGGGGGTGTCCCATCTTGACCCCCTGTCTGTCCTTCTTTCCTCCTAGCCTGGTTACGGGTGGTGACGGCTCGGCTAGGTGTTTGTCCTCAAATAGTGGACGCATCTCTGTGCGGACATCCGCCTCGTACTGGGGCAGGCGAGACAGGGCGTCCGCGAGGAAGTTGTCCTTCCCGGGATGTGGCTTAGCTGGAAATCGTACCGGGAGAAGAACTCTGCCCACCGCATGTGCTTGGCAGTCAGCTTCCGTGGCTGTCGGAGGGCCTCGAGGTTGCGGTGGTCTGTCCAGACCTTAAACGGTTCCCTTGCCCCCTCCAGCCAGTGCCTCCACTCCTCAAGCGCCATGCGGATGGCCGCTGCCTCCTTCTCCCAGGTAGACCAATTCCTTTCCGCCTTCCCAAACTTCCGGGACAGGTACGCTCCGGGCCTGAGACGGCCCTCCCCGTCCCTCTGCAGGAGTACCGCTCCCATGGCCACATCACTAGCGTCTACCTGTACCACCATGGGCCGGGCTGGATCCACATGGATCAGCGTAGGCTCGGCGGCGAACGCCCCTTTGAGCCCCTGGAAAGCCTCCTCCGCCCGGGACCCCCAATCCAGAGCCGCCCCGGGACGCTTGGCCCCCTTTCCTTTCCCCTTGGTGCCTAGGAGATCGGTGAGGGGGGTCACCAAGGCCGAATAGTTGGGCAAAAAGCCCCTGCAGAAATTTGCGAACCCTAGCAAGCTCTGGAGTTGGCGCCGTGTCCGCGGCCGCTCCCACCCCAGGACTGCCTCCACCTTCTGGGGATCCATGGCCACCCCCGCCGCCGAGATCCTATACCCCAGGTAATCTAAGGAGGGGCGGTGGAACTCGCACTTGGGCAACTTGACGTATAGGTGGTTGTCCAGGAGTCTCTGCAAGACCTCCCGGACCAACCGGACGTGTTCCTGGGGGTCCTGACTGTACACCAGCACATCGTCCAGGTAGACCACCACCCCTTTGTACAGGAGGTCGTGGAGTACCTCGTTGATGAGGCTCATGAACACCCCCGGGGCCCCGCTCAAACCGAACGGCATTACCAGGAACTCGAACTGTCCAAACTGGCAGTTAAAAGCCGTCTTCCATTCGTCCCCCTCCCGGACCCGCACCCGGTAGTATGCCTCCCTCAAGTCTAGCTTCGTGAAGATCGTGCCGGTACCCAACTGGTCCAGCAGATCCGGGATGAGGGGAAGCGGGTACGCGTTCCCTGCCGCTATGGCGTTCAACCCTCTGTAGTCCTGGCACAACCTCCGGGTGCCATCCTTCTTGCCCACGAAGATGACCGGAGCCCCCATGGGGCTCTTGGCGGGGCGGATGAACCCTCTGGCCAGATTCTTGTCCAGGAACTCCCCTGAGGTCCTGGAGTTCCTCCCCGGACATCTTGTAGATGCGTCCCTTGGGGAGGACCGCATCCTCTGGGATGTCGATGGCGCAATCTGTGCGGCGGTGGGGGGGCAGCTCGTCTGCCTCGGTTTCCCCGAACACCGCCGCCAGATCCCGGTACTCCGGGGGTATCTCCGGCGCCACCACATCCAGCTTGCCCTCGTCCCCGTGGACCCCTTTGGCCTCCCCCTTCCCGGGGCACTGGGGGTCCGATTCGACCCTGTGCTGCCCACACCTATCCAGGTCGAACGTCAGGCGCCCTGAGCGCCAGTCTACTATGGGGTTATGTTCCATCAGCCAGTCCAACCCCAGCACTACCTGGTACCCATCCGTGGGGACCCTAACTAGCATCCTGGACTCCCGGTGGTCCCCCACCCACAAGGAGACCGGCCCCACTTCCACCCCGAACGGACCCCCCTTTATGGGACTGCCGTCCATCTGGACGAAAACTAAGGGGGTGCTCCGAACCTGGGTGGGCAAGTCCAGTTCCTTGGCCACTTCGGGGTGCAGCATACTGTGGTCGCAGCCCGAGTCCAGCAGCGCATCGCCCGTCCATTGCTTGCCGCCGTCCGGGTTTTCCAGCCTCACCCGGACCAGGTTGGGTGGTCTTCCCGCCCGTTTCTTGGGGTCCGTTGACCCTGGCGGGACCTGCAGCCGGGCGTCCTTCACTGCAGGTCCAGGTCGTTTCCCGACTCCGAGCCCTCGGAGTCGGACTGACGCTTTCCCCTTGGCTCCGACGCGACAGCCGCCCGGCTCCCGGTCTTGGGTGTCCTACTGGTTCCCGACGTCGCTTGGGACCCTGCCGGGGTCCGAACCTCTCCCGGGGGTCGCTTGGGGCACGCCACCGCATAGTGTCCTGCCCCTCCGCACCTCATGCAGAGTCCCTCCCGGCGTCTCCTCTCCCGTTCCGGGTCGGGGGTGCGCTTGGGCCGGGGGACCCCCGCGCCATTGGCGGGACGGGGGGTCCCTGAGTTCTCTGCGGGCCTTCGGTCCTTGCCCGCCCTGGGTTCTAACTCCAGCATCCCCAGGTCTGCTTCCAACTGAGCCACCGTGCGGCACCAGCCGTCCAGCGTCGACAGCTCCCGAGGGGTCCCCTTCACTACGGCCCACTTGCGGAGCTCAGGATGGAGGCCCTCCTTGAAATAGTGGACGAGGACCTCCTCGTTCCAAGAGGAGATTCGGGCGGCCTCCCCCCTGAACATGTCTACATAGTCCTGTACTGGGAGACCCCCTTGCCTGGCCTTCTGGACCCGTCGCTTCGCCTTCTCCTCCGCCTGCGGGTCTTGGAAGCGCTCTCGAAGGGCCGCCAAGAAGTCCTCCAGGGTGGCCAGAGCCGGGTCCCTGCGGTCGACCAGGAGCATGGCCCACTGGCCGGCCTTCCCCTGCAGGGAGGAGATGACCGCCGCTACCAAGTCCTCTGGGTCGCAGTCGCCTCCCCCGTACCTTCTGGCGTGGTTCCTTGCGTGGAAGATGAAGGTGGAGAGTTCCGCCGGGTCCCCCTCGTAAGTGGCCCTCAGCTCCTGGGGCGGCCTGCGCCGCGCCGTCGCCCTCCGGCGGACGTGCCTCCCGCGGGCCTCCGGGGTCGCTGCCGCGCGCTCGTCCTCGCTGCTGTCACCCGTGGAACTCCCCGCCACTGCGTCGTCCTCCAGCCGGCTGCTGCGACGTCTTGGCAGGGGAAGCACCTGCCCCCTCGGGGCCGTCCCGTCCAACCACGTCAGCCGCTGAGTCACTCCGGGCTCCTGACCTGAGCCCTCCCCTGGGGTCTGCCGACTGCAGACCCCCGATCCCACGTGGCCTTGGCTCCCGCCGCCGCTACGACTTGTCCGGGGCACCGCGCCCCCACAGGCCTGGTCCAACAACCGGCCCGACTCCTCGCCAACCCGCAGCCGCTCCCAGATGAGGCGGTTCAGCTGCTCCTGGAGTCGCCGTAGCTCGCCCAGGCTCCCGCTGTCTGGTCCGGCCGAGGAAAGGCTCCGTTGATTCGAGGTGAACAGATCCGCCGGCCGCTCGAGTAGGGTGCTCGAGGTAACGGGGGTCTGAAAACGTGCCGCTCCGCGCCATGGGGTCGCCATCTCGGTAGCTGCCGGTAAGCGATCCCAACACGATACGGACGTTGAAGTTTTGGAGAATCCTCACTATGTCGTGTCCCCAATGGTGACTGTAGCTAGCTGTCAAGAACGCACGCCACTCCGAGAAGTCAGCGGAAGTTGTCTTGAAGTTTATTGTACAGCACACAGAGAAACGTGGAAAGTCCGTGAGGATTCTGAGGAGGCCACCTCAGAATCCCCCTTATGTACACCTTGCTGGGTGACTCCCAATTCCCCCCTCCCTTCTGCCCTAAAGGTCCGGGGGTAATCCTCTTCCCCACCCGGGGTGGCTTGGACAAAAGAGTTAACTGCTCTGGTCTACCTGCACCATTCATGGGTGCTTTTTGCATTGTTATTGCGATGCTGCCGGTTCCACCACGCCCGCTGCTGATGGCTCGTTAGCGGTCGTTATCGCCCATTCTGGGGTTGTTTACCCCGCGGGGCATGCCTGGGCGAGGTCGGGCCTTGCTGCGCTCGGTTTAACCCCTGCGCGCCTGGCTCCGCTGTCGCCCCCTTCTCTGGCCCGCTGCATGGTTCCCCTTCCTGGCGCCCGCATGGCGCGACCCTGGCGGACCCCGGTCTATCAGTGTCTAGTCGGGTCGCGACAGTCTCCACCCCCACCGTCCAGCCCGGACACTGAGATCCAGCGCCGAGGGCCTTCTGGCGGTTCCCTCCCTGCGAGAAGCAAAGCTACAGGGAACCAGGCAGAGGGCCTTCTCGGTGGTGGCGCCCGCCCTGTGGAATGCCCTCCCAGCAGCGGTTAAAGGGATCAACAATTACATGACATTTAGAAAACACCTGAAGGCAGCCCTGTTTAGGGAAGTTTTTAATCTGTGATGTGTTAATGTATTTTGATGTTTGTTGGAAGCCGCCCTGAGTGGCTGGGGAGACCCGGCCAGATGAGCGGAGTACAAATAATATATTATTATTATTATTATTATTATTATTATTATTATTATTATTATTACATACATACTCTGCCCATCTGGCTGGGTTTCCGCTCTGAGCGGTTTCAAACAGAATATTAAAAACACAATAAAACACCAAACATTAAAAAACTTCCCTAAACAGGGCTGCCTTCAGATGTCTTCTAAAAGTCAGACAGTTGTTTATTTCCTTGACATCTGACAGGAGGACGTTCCACAGGGCGGGCGCCACCACCAAGAAGGCCCTGCTTCCCTGTAACCTAACTTCTCGCAATGAGGGAACCGCCAGAAGGCCCTCGGAGATGGACTTCAGTGTCTGGGCAGAACGATGGGGGTGGAGACGCTCCTTCAGGGATACAGAGCCGTTTAGGGCTTTCAAGGTCAGCACCAACACTTTGAATTGTGCTCAGAAACGTCCTGGGAGCCAATGTAGATCTCTCAGGACCGGTGTTATGTGGTCTCGGCGGCCACTCCCAGTCCCCAGTCTAGCTGCCGTATTCTGAATTAATTGCAGTTTCCGGGTCACCTTCAAAGGTAGCCCCACGGAGAGCGCATGGCAGTAGTCCAAATGGGAGATAACCAGAGCATGCTTTTTGATGTCTTCTAAAGGTTATATATTGATGTCTTCTAAAGGTTATACTCAACATCTGATGGGAGGGCGTTCCACAGGGCGGGCGCCACTACCGAGAAGGCCCTCTGCCTGGTTCCCTGTATCTTTGCTTCTCGCAGGGAGGGAACCGCCAGAAGGCCCTCGGAGCTGGACCCCGGTATCCAGGCTGTACAATGAGGGTGGAGATGCCCAAGAAGTAGCAATCTCCAATAAGGCCACCTTGACAACCCGCCCATTTCAAAAGGCATGGTGTTTAAATCACTCTGACGGCAAGGTAGTTAAAGTGCCCGGCTAATGAAATCAATTTCAAAACGGGCTTAATTAAAACTAGGGACGCCTCGATGTTCAACGTCGCCGTTCCTCCGATGCGACCAGCAACAGCTTGGCAGAAGGTATGTCCCACTAGGACATTTAGGGTATGGCGAGCAATTTTGAGTCTCAAAAATGCACACCGCAGATCTGGGGGGAAATGGCATCTGGAAATTTTCAGGGGAGAAATCATGGAGGAGTTGCTGAACAAGACAGGGGAAAGTCTGGTGAAAAACGAGACCGCTAACTCCTGAGATGTGGCTGAGCCCATTGCGCATGTAGGGCACCCAGTCACTCCCATCCAATAAATTCACACTGGAGACATAATTTTGGTTTGGGTTTTGGGGCATATTTTGGCCACAACTTTTTATTGAATACAAATCACGTGAGTGGTTGCGTAGGCATTAGTTCACGCTGTCCTCCGGGACAGAGCTGACCCTAGTCAGCAGCAAGACTAGCTGTCGCAGCGGGACAGAGCTGACCACTTGTCAGCGAAGGGAAACCATTAGCTGGGGAGAGTTAACAGGGCCGGATCACACAGAGCCTCCCCCTCCCCAGGGGTCCACAGGGACTCCTGCATGGCCCTGCACCCAACAGGTTTGGACAGCAATGTTGAGTCCCTGGATTCCTTTGCGGAATTCCCATTACCAGATCACTTTTGGGGGGCATCGCCCACCCACGCCACAGAACCAATGCCTAACCGCCAACCTTACAAGTTGTGACTATTTGCTGTATAGTAGGCAAAAACCAAATGGCTCGGCCAATCTGCCAAATGGACAAAATTCCTACCAGGCCCCTCCTAAGCGAAGGCGACCCCTACCCGGCACAGCAAGGTCAACCAACCTATACCAGGGAATGGGGGGGGTGGGAGATCCGAAGCTCTGAAAAGAGTGACCACCAGATCCACGTGGGGATCTATTTAAGGACGCTGGGACGTCCTCACAAATTGCAACAGTCAGAACTGCCTAACAACAAGCAGGTCCTGGAAGCTGTAGCCAAAAGCCCCCAATTCCCAAACCAAGGCGCAGTGACCTCCTGCCCACCGCGCAACGGCAGCTCTCTGCGAGAACTCACTTTATCACCACTGGCAGGCCGTCATGGCTCCAGAAGGGGTAAGGGACCCGTTTAGAGACCTGTCCTTTCACGGGCCGCTGACCTGATAGACCTCCCTCCTATCTCTGCATGTTCCATGGGGTCACGGCGAGGCCTGGCCATGCTCCATAAACCCGATGTAATAGACCTTCCTGGGAAGCATCCTCAACCTCTTGACGTCTCTATGGCCGGACGACAAACCAGCTGTGGCGGACGGATGTTGCTCATCTTTCAGAGGACTGGCTTGAGCACTGGCCGACGGCCTGCAAGGATTCTCTCTACTTAGAACACACACGTGTGATGGTGCCTTGGTTCTCGAACTTAATCCGTTCCTGGAGTCCGTTTGACTCCCAAAAACGGTTCGAGAACAAAGGCGCAGGAGCTGAAAACTTGTCTATTGAGAATTCATCACAAACTCATGGACGCTTGTGGTTAATCTTTTTGAACCGCTTCCGTTGCACAATTTCTATCTATTGAACGTTGCAAATTTTAGGATTTAGCGGGATGCAAATATTGTTAAGGAAGGAAGGACTTTAAAGGTTCGGTGCGGAATGCGGCCCTTTTGCCTGATCTTGCCAGAGTGCATGCTCTGGTTATCTCCCGCTTGGACTACTGCAACGCGCTCTACGTGGGGCTGCCTTTGAAGGTGACCCAGAAACTGCAACTAATCCAGAATGCAGCACCTAGACTGGGGACTGGGAGCGGCCGCCAAGACCATATAACATTGGTCCTGAAAGACCTACATTGTCTCCCAGTCTGTTTCCAAGCACAATTCAAAGTGTTGGTGCTGACCTTGAAAGCCCTAAACGGCCTCGGTCCTGTATCCCTGAACGAGCGTCTCCACCCCCATTGTCCAGCCTGGACACTGAGGTCCAGCTCCGAGGGTCTTCTGGCAGTTCCCTCCCTGCGAGAAGTGAGGTTACAGGCAACCAGGCAGAGGGCCTTCTCGGTGGTGGCGCCCTCCCATCAGATATCAAGGAAATAAACAACTACCTGACTTTTAGAAGACATCCGAAGGCAGCCCTGTTTAGGGAAGTTTTTAATGTTGGAAGTTTTATTCTGTTTTTATATGTACTGGAAGCCGCCCAAAGTGGCTGATGGGAAAATCAGAGAGCCAGTATGGTTTTGGAGTTAGAGTGACTTACTGGGAACTGAGAGACCCAGGTTCAAATCTCTGCTTGGCCCTGAAGCTCACTGGGTGTGACTTTGGGCCAGTCACCGCCTCTCCGCCTGACCTAGTGAGGTTACAGGGAACCAGGCGGAGGGCCTTCTCGGTGGTGGCACCCTCCCATCAGATGTCAAGGAAATAAAAACTACCTGACTTTTAGAAGACATCTGAAGGCAGCTCTGTTTAGGGAAGTTTTTAATGTTTGATTCTATTTTTAATATTCTGTTGGGAGCCGCCCAGAGTGGCTAGGGAAACCCAGCCAGATGGGTGGGGTATAAATATATTATTATTATTATTATTATTATTATTATTATTATTATTATTAAACGATCAGGAAACTTTGGCGTTGCCAAATTTCGGGGTTCGTAGCTAATGGACCCCTCGCTGTTGCTCCTGTTCTGCTTTCGACAGAAGTCCGAAACGTGTCTCTTGATTAGTCTGGGATGAGTGCGTACAGGGAGGGGGGGAAGAGAGACAAGGAGTGGAGGGAATCGAGACAGAGAGTTTAAGAGGGGGGGACAAAAAGAGAAAGTGTAATAAGATTAAAGGCAGGCTCGTGCGAGAGGCGAGAGTGTCCATCTGCATCTCTCGCCTTCAAGAGCCTTCGTTAGGCATGAAAAGCTCCTTTTATCCCGTTCCAAACGCGTCGTGACGGACGCGCCGGCCGGCGGCTTTCATCTTTCGTTGCGCGTCGCTCCTCGCATCGAGCCTTAATGAACTTGATGGGGAAATGGTTCGCGTGTTGATGGGGTGAGCAGAGCGAGAGAGAGACAGGGGAGAATTGTTGCCACAAAGACGTTATGGGGCATGGGGGGGCGCCCAGCCGCAGCTCTCAAACCACTCTGCGGCGCCGCTAATTAAGGGATGGAGAGCGAGGGATGAAGTGGGTGTTATCGGAGGAGGAGAGGAGCGTGGCGTACGGCCTTTGGTTTTCAGACTTAGTCTGCGTCTCTGAGAGGCACCCCCTTTTTCGCCGAAAGAGCTACTCTCGCTGCCCCCCACCCGTGGTAAAGATGCTTATGGGTTTTTGAAGACCAGCTTTGCATCTCCAGGGATGGCACCAGGCTGAGCATCTAATATACCCCTGCTCTGAGGTCTGCACCAGTTGAATTTGACTACCAGGCCAGGTTCCAGGTGCTGCTGTTAGTCTACAAAGCCCTCAACAACTTTATGAAATGTATTGAAATTTTCGATGCAATGCAGGCGAACCGTAACACGGCCATCCTTTGAAATTTGCACCCGTCCGAATTTTGCAATGCTGTTCTCTGATGGACCAGTGTTTACAAAATTGCATACGCTAGGAACCAGAGCCGGATTTAGGTTTGATGAGGCCCTAAGCGACTGAAGGTAACGGGGTCCTTTATATGTCCAGCTGTCCTTTGTCAACAACAAATTGCCGCTGTTCTTTGGGTAGAATATATGCTATATGGTAATTGATGGACATAATAGGTATCTCAGGGACGCGGGTGGCGCTGTGGGTTAAACCACTGAGACGAGGGCTTGCCGATCAGAAGGTCGGCGGTTTGAATCCCCGCGACGGGGTGAGCTCCCGTTGCTCGGTCCCTGCTCCTGCCAACCTAGCAGTTCGAAAGCACGTCAAAGTGCAAGTAGATAAATAGGTACCGCTCCGGCGGGAAGGTCAACGGCGTTTCCATGCGCTGCTCTAGTTCGCCAGATGCGGTTTAGTCATGCTGGCCACATGACCCGGAAGCTGTACGCCGGCTCCCTCGGCCAGTAAAGTGAGATGAGCGCCGCAACCCCAGAGTCGTCCCTATTTTCACAGGAGAAACATTGGAGGGGATGGAATAGGACGTCCCTATTATCAGGGGAGAAACGTTGGAGGGGATGGAACAGGACGTCCTCTTTTCATCTGATAAATGTTGGGGGGTACGCCGCTTCCTTTACATGCTCGTGAACAAGCAAAGCTCGATCTATTTCAGAGTCGCTCCCCCCTACCCCACCCCCTGTCTCGATGCGTTGACCAAAGTAACAATGTCGGAGGCATGGGGGGGAGGTGAAAAAAAGGAGCTTATTAGAAGCTTCTCCCTTTTCAGAGCTGGTCAGACAGATCCTTTAAATAGATCTGAAGGAGTCCCAGCGCCTCGGCCGGATCGATCTGGCGTGCCTGATGGAAGATCGTTTGGGAGATGCGGTCCGTCTATCGGGGGCTGCTTCCCCCCCCCACTCCCCGTCTGCCCGTTCGTGGTACACTTCTCTCTCTCATCCGCCTGATTTCTTCATCCTTTCCCACAGAGTCCATCTTCCCCTCACCTCCCGCTCCTTCTATCTGGTAGCTTAAAACTATTTCTGAAAGGAAGAAGAAAAATCACTTTTTCCCTATCAGCCTGGATTATGAAGTGGGAAAGAGGACCTGGGAAAATTCGTCTCTCTCTCTCTCTCTCTCTCTCTCTCTCTCTCCCCCCCCCCCCCCGTTTCTCAATTTTCAAACCCATTTTACGTTTCTGTTGCATGCCCAGGCCACCTTCCCCTTGAAGTCCCTCGAGGTGGCCGTAGATGGATCTATTTGTTTGATTTATTTCGTATTTTTATGTTTCACTTTCAGCTTTTGCAAATACTTTCAACAAAAAGTAATAGTAATAGTAAAATAAAAGGGAGAAATGTAAAGTACTGCACTTGGGCAAAAAAAATGAAAGGCACAAATACAGGATGGGTGACACCTGGCTTGAGAGCAGTACAAGTGAAAAGGATCTAGGAGTCTTGGTAGACCACAAACTTGACATGAGTCAACAGTGTGATGCAGCAGCTAAAAAAGCCAATGCAATTCTGGGCTGCATCAATAGGAGTATAGCATCTAGATCAAGGGAAGGAATAGTACCACTGTATTCCGCTCTGGTCAGACCTCACCTGGAATACTGTGTCCAGTTCTGGGCACCCCAGTTCAAGAAGGATACTGACAAGCTGGAACGTGTCCAGAGGAGGGCAACCAAAATGGTCCAAGGCCTGGAAACGATGCCTTATGAGGAACGGCTTAGGGAGCTGGGTATGTTTAGCCTGGAGAAGAGAAGGTTCAGGGGTGATATGATAGCCATGTTCAAATATATAAAAGGATGTCATATAGAGGAGGGAGAAAGGTTGTTTTCTGCTGCTCCAGAGAAGCGGACACGGAGCAATGGATTCAAACTACAAGAAAGAAGATTCCACCTCAACATTAGGAAGAACTTCCTGACAGTAAGAGCTGTTCGACAGTGGGATTGGCTGCCAGGGAGTGTGGTGGAGTCTCCTTCTTTGGAGGTCTTTAAGCAGAGGCTTGACAGCCACCTGTCAGGAATGCTTTGATGGTGTTTCCTGCTTGGCAGGGGGTTGGACTGGATGGCCCTTGGGGTCTCTTCCAACTCTATGATTCTATGAAAAAACAAAACCCCGCAAAACGTTTACAAATCTCACGTACCTCCCCCTCCCTTCTGTGGCTATTTATTTCATATCTTTTTATTACTGCATATCCAATATATTTACATATCTCTTCCCCTTAATTATCTCTCACTCTTTGTGTTTATATCGGTCCCACTAATTATTAATATTATTATTTGTTGAATTTATATACCCGCAGGTCTCAGGGCCTGAATGTTTAGATTTTGTTTACAATGTGTCTTCAAATAATTGATCGGTTCTGTTTTTAAAAGTATCTCTAGGTGATGGCCTGGGACTCGGGCTCGAACTCAGAACCGGAGGGGGCTCAGTCCGTATTGTGGGATGCATAACACTGGTGCAGTCAATCACAACATTCCTAGAATGTACACGAAGGGTCTCAGTCCTCCAGTTAGAGTTTCCTGTACCTCGACTGAGACCACTTTCTCTGTGTGACCAAAGGTGGGAGTGGCCTTACCTGTGTAGTTACTCAAAGTCACAGGTGAGCAGCCATTCCACCCTCTTCCTCATCGGAACTTACAGGAATTACAGGAGGATCTGTCCTGGAGTGCAAACATAAGGGGGCTTGTGAAGAAGGCGCAGCAGAGACTGTACTTCCTGAGAGTTCCAAGGAAAAACCATCTTCCACAAAAGCTGCTGCTTGCCTTCTATCACTGTGCCATTGAGAGCGTGCTCACTTATGGCTTATGTGTGTGGTATGGAAGCTGTACTACCAAGGACAGGATGGGGTTGTGCAGAGTTGTTAAGGCAGCAGAGAGCATTGTTGGCTGCTCGCTCTCTACCTTAGAGCAGATGTATGCCATGAGGTGCCACAGAAAGGCACTGGACATAGTGAAAGATCCATCGCATCCTGGCCACCGTCTCTTTGAGCTCTTGCCATTGGGACGGAGATACAGGACGATGATGACAAGAACAAGCCGTCTTAGGAACAGCTTCTTCTCCAGAGCGATCGTGGCCTTGAATGGGAAGCCTGGACTTTGAAGTCATCTAATCTTACCTGTTGTGTTTTATCATTGTTTTAATCAGTGTGTATGGTTTTAATCAGTGTGTATGGTTTTAATCAGTGTTTTTGTAGTTGTTTTGTCTTTGCGTGGAGTGCCCTATCTGGGTGGATGGAGCAGCCAAGTAATTTCGTTGTTCCCGAAGGGGACAATGACAATAAATATATTCTATTCTATTCTATTCTAACTTCGAGCAAGCAACATCTCAAGAGAAGATGCACTCTTGGCTTCCAGCCAAGAGGGCCCAGATGGAGCCTCCTCCCTTAAGGAGAGTCTCCACGTGTATATACATTTAATCTAAGCTAGCCTGCCTTTCTGAGACTTGTAGAACCTTGGAAATGTCTGTGAGTAAACCTTTTTACTTTTAAAGAGCTATGTGTCGTGTATTTACTCTTAAGGGGGAACCAGGGGAAAGATGCCACAAATCTGCCTTGTTATAGAAGTTCAAAAGAACTTGATCGCCACGTTTTGCTGCATTTAATTGGGGATGAGAATCTCTGCTACTTTGGAGCTTGTTAACACAAGCTGCAATAGGAAATATTAAACAATATTCCCTCATCCATATTCCCACCCATCTCCCACACGTATCAGACCCTCTGCCGCAGGTATCAGCTGAACCTAGTCTGGGGCCTGATCCTGAGGAGCCCCAGCCTGCTCAGGTTCCCCTGCAACAAACACCAGCTGGGCCAAGTCAGGGGAATCTGGGTCTCTCCCTGGAAAATAGGGACACTTGGAGGGTCTGCAAATCTGTGGCCATCGAAAGATAATAAAACCACCGCATTGTCAATAAAGGGTTCCATCCAGCTATGTCCTACACAGAGTAGACCCACTGAAGCGGGTTGGCCTAAGTCGATCGTGTCTGCATGTTTGAACCGACTGATTCCGAGAGCGGCTCCCATTGGACACAATTCGATTGCCCAGCGATTTTTAAAAAAATGAATACGCCACATGGAACAACTGCTATTATTCCTAGTGAATAAGCAGCTATTCTTCTGGAGAGTCACAGCATCTTTTTCCATCGGGGGGGGGGATCCTTCCTCCGACCCGACCCCAATCTGCACCTGTCCCTCTTGGGTCCGTGCCGGCCAACCCCCCACCCAACATAAACCCCCCTTCCCACCCCTCATTTCCGTCTTACAGTTCACAAGCTGAGCGGATCGATGCATTTTTATGTTAGATTTAAAGAAAGGGGGGAGAGACGGGGGGGCGGAATCTCTCCCCGCGCATTTAACAACACACCAATTGAAGATAATTGCTTCCCAACATCTCAGGCTCGGTAATTTGTGTTTTTCCTTGTTTCCACAAAAAGAAGAAGAAACAACACTTTGGGTTATTGCCCGTGTTAGCCCTGCTCAGGGCAGACCCATTGGAATCAGGGGGCCTCACTTTGCCATCATCATCATCATCATTATTATTATTAATTATACCCCACCCGTCTGGCCCATGGAATAGGACAGGCTTCCTCAACCTCGGCCCTCCAGACGTTTTGAGACTACAATTCCCATCATCCCTGACCAGTGGAAGCCTGGAATAGGACATCCCTATTTTCAGGGGAGAAACGTTGGAGGGGATGGAATAGGACGTCCCTATTTTCAGGGGAGAAACGTTGGAGGGGATGGAATAGGTCCACAGGGGTCTGCAACCTTTTTCAGCTATGGGCCGGTCCACCGTCCCTCAGACCATGTGGTGGGCCAGACTATATTTTGAAGAAATATATTTGCCCCACAAATAACCCAGAGATGCATTTTAAATAAAAGCACACATTCTACTCATGTAAAAACACCAGGCAGGCTCCACAAATAACCCAGAGATGCATTTTAAATAAAAGCACACATTCTACTCATGTAAAAACACGGTGATTCCCGGACCGTCCGCGGGCAGGATTGAGTAGGCACTGGGCTGCATCCGGCCCACGGGCCTTAGGTTGCCTACCCCTGGAATAGGACGTCCCTGTTTTCACGCCATTCAACCCACAGTCTCTAAATTTAGTCAGTTGATCCCTTGAAATGGATGGGCACGGCTATGTTGCTACATCCCTTAATTTGAATGGATCTACTCTAAGGAGGGACACAAGAACCCGGTGATTACACCCTGTGAGTGTAGTGGTTAGCGCATTGTTCTAGTACCTAGAAGACCACAGTCCCCACTCTTATAACGGCAATGGAGTCCACCGGAACTGATTGAATAAAGCCATTATATTATTATTATTATTATTATTATTATTATTATTATTATTAGTATTATTATCTTGGAACCGGTCCCTCGGGCAAGCGCCCAGCATCACGAAAACAGGCAGAGGGCCTTCTCGGTGGTGGCACCCGCCCTGTGGAACGCCCTCCCTTCAGATGTCAAAGAGAACAACAACTACCAGACCTTTAGAAGACATCTGAAGGCAGCCCTGTTTAGGGAGGTTTTCAATGTTGAATAGATTATTGCATTTTAATGTTCTGTTGGAAGCCGCCCAGAGTGGCTGGGGAAACCTAGCCAGATGGGCGGGGTATAAATAATAAATTATTATTATTATTATTATTATTATTATTATTATTATTATTACTATTACTATTACTATTATTATTATTATTATCGGAACGTGTCCTTCGGCTCTTGCTCCTGTCCAGATCTCTCTGCATCACCCCGCCTTAAGATATTTCTTGATTTCCCCTTTCTGTCTATTCCTCGGCTCTCTTGCGATGACAGTACACACGCAGAAAGAGAGAGAGAGAGAGAGAAAGAGAGAGAGACACTTGTCTCTCATCCCATCCATACCAGCCTCTACTTTGCACTTACGTATTGATCCGGTTTGCCTTCAGAATGTCGCTGAGAGGGTGCCGGACGGCAGAGGCAAAAGCACCCCATTGTATTCAAGGTCAAAGCTCCCCCTCTCTCTCTTTCTTTCTCTCTCTTTCTGTTTTGTGTGTGTGTGTGTGTGTGTGTGTGTGTGTGTGTGTGTGTGTGTGTGCAAAAAATCTCGATGCTGAAGGGGGTGGCAGCCGTGCTTCTCAGGAAGCAAAGTGGCCCTTTTGAAAGGAGCTCTCGTAAATGCAGGTAATCATCCCAGCATCTGGGATTATACAATGCTGGCTGGGTTGTGTGTGTGTGTGTGTGTGTGTGTGCAATTTCTTCTCCCTTTCTCCATCTCGCCTTGCCGCACTCGGGGCGGACGAGGAACCCCCCGAAAGCTTGAGGTGCCGAAACAAGCTGTAGCCCTGGGCAGAGTGCCAGTGTGGTGTAGTGGTTAAGAGTGGTAGACTTGTAATCTGGTGAACCGGGTTCGCGTCTCCGCTCCTCCCCATGCAGCTGCTGGGTGACCTTGGGCTAGTCCCACTTCTCTGAAGTCTCTCAGCCCCACTCACCTCACAGAGTGTTTGTTGTGGGGCAGGAAGGGAAAGGAGAATGTGAGCCGTTTTGAGTCTCCTTCGGGGAGTGATAAAGCGGGATATCAAATCCAAACTCTTCTTCTTCTTCTTCTTCTTCTTCTTCTTCTTCTTCTTCTTCTTCTTCTTCATCTTCTTCTTCTTCTTCTTGGTGCAGCTGTTGCACTAAAACTTTAAGGAAGATTCTAGTCCTCATGGTTGCGAATTAAAGGCCTGCTTAATAGGAACTACCAGGGACCGAGGTGGCGCTGTGGGTTAAACCCCAGAGCCTAGGGCTTGCTGATCAGAAGGTCGGCAGTTCGAATCCCTGCGACGGAGTGAGCTCCCGTTAATCGGTCCCAGCTCCTGCCCACCTAGCAGTTTGAAAGCACGTCAAAGTGCAAGTAGATAAATAGGAACCGCTCCGGCGGGAAGGTAAACGGCGTTTCCGTGCGCTGCTCTAATTCGACAGAAGCGGCTTAGTCCTGCTGGCCACATGACCTGGAAGCTGTACGCCGGCTCCCTCGGCCAATAAAGCGAGATGAGCGCCGCAACCCCAGAGTCGGACACGACTGCACCTAATGGTCAGGGGTCCCTTTACCTTTATGGGGCAACATTTCAGCCCGGCCAAAAACTCAAGGAGGGTGCAAAGACAGAGCTGGCGGAGGGCGTGGCCTGAGGAAAAGGGGCGTGGCTTGGCAAGAGCCCCCAGGCCTGACAGAGAGGCTTAGAGGGGCTGCATTCGGCCTGTGCGGTTAGATGTTCGTAAATGGCCAGGGGTTGCGTGTGTGTGTGGTTTTTTCTTTACCTGTCCAAATGTTCAGGACTTGCGTTTTTGTCTTCCTGAAAAGGCCAACGTGGAAGAAGTGGGACGCTGTTCCTTTAAGAGAGAAGGAGGGAAGGGGGGGGCGAAAATCCAGCCCTGGCTTGCTGGGTTATTGATTGGCGCTATGGTAACGTATATTAGATTATGGATAGCTGGAAATGTGTGGTGGGCTGGGAGGGCCTGTTTGGGAAAGGGGGCCGGGGGCTCTTCTTGTAAACGGGCTCCCTGCAGAACGTCTCGGGGATGGAGAGGGTTTGCGGCGTGTCGTTTCGGGCGGCGGAGGCGAGGGGGGCCTGATCTGGCACGGGGTTTATAAAAGAAAGAAGAAGAAGAGGAGGGCGAAAGAGAGAGGGAGGGCGGAAGGGAAGGCTGCAGTTCAGGGGCAGACCCATATTCTGCCCCAATGGCACCTCCAAGACACCACATAACACCGGTCCTGAAAGACCTCCATTGGCTCCCAGGAGGTTTCCCAGCACAAATCAAAGTGTTGGTGCTAAGCTTGAAAGCCCTAAACGGCCTCGGTCCTGTATACCTGAAGGAGCGTCTCCACCCCCACCGTTCAGCCCGGACACTGAGATCCAGCTCCGAGGGCCTTCTGGCGGTTCCCTCCCTGCAAGAAGCAAAGCTACAGGGAACCAGGCAGAGGGCCTTCTCAGTGGTGGCGCCCGCCCTGTGGAACGCCCTCCCTTCAGATGTCAAAGAGAAAACAACTACCAGACCTTTAGAAGACATCTGAAGGCAGCCCTGTTTAGGGAGGCTTTTAATGTTGAATAGATTATTGTATTTTAATGTTCTGTTGAAAGCCACCCAGAGTGGCTGGGGAAACCCAGCCAGATGGGCGGGGTATAAATAATAAATTATTATTATTATTATTATTATTATTATTATTATTATTATTATGCGAGAAGCAAAGCTACAGGGAACCAGGCAGAGGGCCTTCTCGGTGGTGGCACCCGCCCTGTGGAACGCCCTCCCTTCAGATGTCAAAGAGAACAACAACTACCAGACCTTTAGAAGACATCTGAAGGCAGCCCTGTTTAGGGAGGCTTTTAATGTTGAATAGATTATTGTATTTTAATGTTCTGTTGGAAGCCGCCCAGAGTGGCTGGGGAAACCAAGACACCACATAACACCGGTCCTGAAAGACCTCCATTGGCTCCCAGGAGGTTTCCGAGCTTGAAAGCCTTCAACGGCCCAGTAGATCTGATGGAGCATCTCCACCCCGGACACCGGGGTCCTCCTCCCGAGGGCCTTCAGGCGGTTCCCTCCCTGCGAGAAGTGAGGTTGCAGGGAACCAGGCAGAGGGCCTTCTCGGTGGTGGCGCCCAGCCATCAGATGCCAAGGAAACAAACAACGACCTGACTTTTAGGAGACATCTGTTTAGGGAAGTTTTTGATGTCTGGTGTTTTATCGTGTCTTTAATATTCTGTGGGGAGCCGCCCAAGTGGGGCTGGAAATGTCCCATCTAAAACTCTGACAGCCGGTGTAGACCAGCCTTTCTCAACCTCAAGTCCCCAGATGTTTTCGACTCCTGGCCACACTGGCTAGGCATGATGGGAGTTGTGGTCCAACGACCTCTAGGGCCCCGAGGTTGAGAAAGTCCAGCGAAGGCAACAAAGGGGTCCCTTGGCACAACTCCGTGTGAGGCAGCTCCCCGTTCCTATTAAGATTAAAAAAACGGTTAAGGCGTTGGACTCCTATCCTGGCTTGCAAGTCCCGTTATCAGAATTGGTAGGAGTTGGAGTCTAGCAACACCTGGAGAACCTAAAACCTTGAAAGCCCTAAACTGCCTCGGCCCAGAATACCTGAATACCTGAAGGAGCATCTCCACCAGGCAACCAGGCAGAGGGCCTTCTCGGTGGTGGCACCCTCCCGTCAGATGCCAAGGAAATGAACAACTATCTCACTTTTAGAAGACATCTTAAGGCAGCCCTGTTTAGGGAAGCTTTTAATGTTTAATGCTGTATTGTTTTAACATTCAATTGGGAACTGCCCAGAGTGGCTGGGGAAATAAATTATTATTATTATTATTATTATTATTATTATTATTATTATTATTATTATTAATATTATTATTATTACCGGTATTTATTATTATTTGTACCCCGCCCATCTGGCCGGGTCCCCCCAGCCACTCTGGGCGGCTTCCAACAAACACTAAAATACATTAAAATATCACACATTAAAAACTTCCCTAAACAGGGCTGCCTTCAGGTGTTTTCTAAATGTCAGGTAGTTATTTATCTCTTTGACATGGGATGGGAGGGTGTTCCACAGGGCGGGCGCCACTACCGAGAAGGCCCTCTGCCTGGTTCCCTGTAGCTTTGCTTCTCGCAGGGAGGGAACCACCAGAAGGCCCTCGGCGCTAGATCTCAGTGTTATAATAATTATTATTATAATTATTATTACCACTGTATGTAAATCCAGCACTGTGCTCCCACAGTGTTTTATTATCATTGCCAAGCGAAGAGGAGACATGTATCCCTTCTGCGTCTCTTCCTTTATTCCGCCGTTGAAAGATCTCGCTCCCACCTTCACTCCCCGTCAGTGGGCTGGGGGGGGCACCTATGGGGGCGATTCCTGGCCGGGGTCCCTCCATGCCTCTTTGACCGGCGCGGTCGATCCTCAGACTGATTCCTTGCCATGCCTCATGCGCTATTTCGCGCCCATCGATTTCTCCCGGAGAAAATGAGTTTGTATGGATCATTCAGCGGGGAGGCTGGGTCTGCCCATTGGTTTAGGGCAGAGCGCATGGAGAAGGGGAGAAGGAGAGAGGATTTTTGGGGGGGGGGAGAGAGAGAGATGGGAGGCTGAGGGATTTGGTGGTGCGTCTGGGTACGCATGTATTGGGTACATACATGCAGGAGGCAAGCATGGAGAGGCGCATGAAAGCTGCGTTTGAGCATATGAGGAAGAGAGAGAGAGCGCTGAACGGTCAGGATCGATGCTTGGGGTGTGAAGAGAATTAATGGGAGTCATGTAGCTTGGGATGTTGAGGAAAGATGGAGATGGGGAGAGACTCCCTCTGGGATGTGGCTGCGGCTAAATCCAACCCCACCAGGGCCAATACGAAGACCCACTGCATTGCCCCACGGCCACCCGTTTAATATCTGAACCAGATTCCAATTGGGTCCAGGCAGGGGTGGAGCAACAGGGGGGTGGGACGCCCTGGGCAGCGCCCTGGGGGGGGTGACACTCTGGGTGGGGCCTGGCTAGCTTGGCCCAGGTAGAAGCGAGGGGCGGGCCAGCGAGGAGGGGTGAGGCTTTCCTTTTGCTTTTTTAAAAAGGGCTTTTTAAAGCGCTGGCCTTGTAGGGAGGGTGCCACCACCGAGAAGGCCCTCTGCCTGGTTCCCTGTAACCTCGCTTCTCGCAGGGAGGGAACTGACAGAAGACCCTTGGATCTGGACCTCCGTGTCCGGGCCGAACGGTGGGGGTGGAGACGCTCCTTCAGGACTACTGGGCCATTTAGGGCTTTCAAGGTCAGCACCAACAAAGTCAGGGGCACAGTTACCCCGTTCAGGACCAAGGAGTCCCCCACACCAGCCCGCCCCCTGTCCCCCCCAAAAAAATAGTTCCTCTTCCTTCCTCTTCTTTTGCACCCAATGAGAGTCATTCTCAGAGCAGACTCCTGGAGATCAATAGGAGTATAGCATCTAGATCAAGGGAAGTAATAGTACCACTGTGTTCCGCTCTGGTCAGACCTCACCTGGAATACTGTGTCCAGTTCTGGGCACCCCAGTTCAAGAAGGATATTGACAAGCTGGAACGTGTCCAGAGGAGGGCAACCAAAATGGTCAAAGGCCTGGAAACGATGCCTTATGAGGAACGGCTTAGGGAGCTGGGTATGTTTAGCCTGGAGAAGAGAAGGTTAAGGGGTGATATGATTGCCATGTTCAAATATATAAAAGGATGTCATATAGAGGAGGGAGAAAGGTTGTTTTCTGCTGCTCCTGAGAAGCGGACACGGAGCAATGGATTCAAACTACAAGAAAGAAGATTCCACCTCAACATTAGGAAGAACTTCCTGACAGTAAGAGCTGTTCGACAGTGGGATTGGCTGCCAAGGAGTGTGGTGGAGTCTCCTTCTTTGGAGGTCTTTAAGCAGAGGCTTGACAGCCACCTGTCAGGAATGCTTGCATGGTGTTTCCTGCTTGGCAGGGGGTTGGACTGGATGGCCCTTGGGGTCTCTTCCAACTCTAGGATTCTATGATTCTGTGAGATGTGTAGTATAACTTGGTCGGATTATCAACCCATCAAAACGCAAGTATACCAGTCACCTCGGTGGGTCTACTCTGAGTTGAGCTGGCCACAGCCCAGATGACCCACAGCTTTCCCAAATACGGCTTGCCCTTGCCTCCTTCATCTCTCCTTCCCTCTCTCCCTGCCCCACCTCCAGTCCTGTTCCTTCTTCTTCTTCTTCTTCTTCCTCCGCCCCCCCCCAACCGGCCAGCCCCACACGTGCCTATCGATCGGCATTCTGCAATGACCTTTTTCATTTGAATGCAATCTATTGACCTTCTTGACCCTGGCAGAGAAAAGGTCTCTTCTGAGGTCTCGGAGGTCACTAAGATGCTGACCAGCTCCCGTTGCCAAGGCGACGGACATCCATCCCACACCCCCACACCCCTCCGCTGCCCACTGTGCGATGTGTCGGCGTGGTTGACGTAAGCAGGTGGGGAGGGAAGGGGGTGCTTGGACAGTGCAGGTGGGGGGCATGGAGTTGAAAGGGACCCCTGAAGCTCATCCAGTCTCACCCCCTGAAATGCAAGAACCCACAGGTAAGGAGAACTTTGTGGGCCCAGGGCAGGCTAGTCTCCGATAGCCGCAAAGACCCAACCTTAAATCCAGCTCCGCAGTGTTACTCGAGCTGCTTTGTGCTTCCTCACTGGCCTCGGTTGTTCCATCTGCAGCATGGGGCTAAGGCTGACCCAGCCTCTCTCCCCAGGAAAGTCCACCGGGTGTCCAGACCAATAACCTTTATTGGACAGAACAAAATAAAAAAATTCCTTCCAGTAGCACCTTAGAGACCAACTAAGTTTGTTCTTGGTATGAGCTTTCGTGTGCATGCACACTTCTTCAGATTTCGTGCATGCACACGAAAGCTCATACCAAGAACAAACTTAGTTGGTCTCTAAGGTGCTACTGGAAGGAATTTTTTTATTTTGTTTTGACTATGACAGACCAACACGGCTATCTACCTGTAACTTTATTGGACAGGTTTCTGTTGTCCAGGTTGGGGGGACGGATGCTCTTTCACTCCAAATAATAATAATAATAATAATAATAATAATAATAATAATAATTTATTATTTGTACCCCGCCCATCTGGCCGGGTCTCCCCAGCCACTCTGAGCGGCTTCCAACAAATATCAAAATACATTAAAATAAATGACCACATGACCCGGAAGCTGTACGCCGGCTCCCTCGGCCAGTAAAGCGAGATGAGCGCCGTAACCCCAGAGTCGTCCGCGACTGGACCAAACGGTCAGGGGTCCCTTTACCTTTACCTCGCACAAAACATCTCCATCGCCATTCAGGCGAGAGGCATGTCCAGAGTTCAAAGGCAGCAGAGGAGAATCCGGAGGCCACACAAAAGGCCCCAAGGGCCACATTGGCACCCGCTAGTCCTGGACTTCCCCACCCAGGATCAATCGGCACCTTCAAATGTTTGCCGTGCCAACGATGGAGCGGAACCGTATTCAAGGGTGTCCCGGTTCGGATGCTGATTCCCTGGCCGGCACCCCTGGGATCCAGCGATATGGGCACGTCGCGCATGCAAACCCATGTTGCCAAATGCCCTATCTCCCCCCCCCAAAAAGGGGGGGAGGGAGACGAAGGGCTCCAGATCAAAGATTTCCTAACCCAGAAGCCTACCCGGTTGCACCCTCTACTGCTCTGTGTGAACATTACACCTCAACGATAGGAAAAGGATGGGTAAGGTAAAGGTAAAGGGACCGCTGACCATTAGGTCCAGTCGCGGATGACTCTGGGGTTGCGGCGCTCATCTCGCTTTACTGGCCGAGGGAGCCGGCGTACAGCTTCCGGGTCATGTGGCCAGCAGGACTAAGCCGCTTCTGGCGAAACCAGAGCATCGCACAGAAACGCTGTATACCTCCACCCCTTTGAAGGTGACCCGGAAACTACAACTAACCCAGAATGCGGCAGCCAGACTGGGGACTGGGAGCGGCCGCCGAGACCATATAACTCCGGTCCTGAAAGACCTCCATTGGCTCCCAGGACGTTTCCGAGCACAATTCAAAGTGTTGGTGCTGACCTTGAAAGCCCTAAATGGCCCAGTATCCCTGAAGGAACATCTCCACCCCCATCGTTCACTGGGGTCCATCTCCCGAGGGCCTTCTGGCGGTTCCCTTCCTGCGAGAAGAGAGGTTACAGGGAACCAGGCACAGGGCCTTCTCAGTGGTGGCGCCCTCCCATCAGATGTCAAGGAAATAAACAACTAGCTGACTTTTACAAGACATCTGAAGGCAGCCCTGTTTGGGGAAGCTTTTAATGTTTGGTGTTTTGTTGTGTTTTTAATATCCTGTTCGGAGCCACCCAGAGTGGCTGGGGAAACCCAGCCAGATGGGCAGGGTATAAATAATAAATTGTTGTCATTATTATTGTTGTTGTTGTTGTTGTTATCCACCTGCAAAAACTTTTTAATCTGCCAGCCACCTTGATCACCTTGATCAGGAGGCCAGAAGGTGCTGCTGGTTCTGGCATTGACCTGAACCGAAGGCTAAAAGGCAGGCCAGACTGCACTGCCCAGTTATCCTCAATTTAAGAATCGTAGAGTTGGAAGGGACACCCAAAGGTCATCCAATCCAACCCCCTGCAATGCAGGAACCTCAGAAAAAAGCATCTCGGCAGATGGCCATCCAACCTCTGCCTGAAAAACTCCAAGAAACAGAGTCATAGAATCATAGAATCCTAGAGTTGGAAGAGACCCCAAGGGCCATCCAGTCCAACCCCCTGCCAAGCAGGAAACACCATCCAAGCATTCCTGACAGGTGACTGTCAAGCCTCTGCTTAAAGACCTCCAAAGAAGGAGACTCCACCACACTCCTTGGCAGCAAATCCCACTGTCGAACAGCTCTTACTGTCAGGAAGTTCTTCCTAATGTTTAGGTGGAATCTTCTTTCTTGTAGTTTGAATCCATTGCTCCGTGTCCGCTTCTCAGGAGCAGCAGAAAACAACCTTTCTCCCTCCTCTATATAACATCCTTTGATATATTTGAACATGGCTATCCTATCACCCCTTAACCTTCTCTTCTCCAGGCTAAACATACCCAGCTCCCTAAGCCGTTCCTCATAAGGCATCGTTTCCAAGCCTTTGACCATTTTGGTTGCCCTTTTCTGGACACGTTCCAGCTTGTCCGTATCCTTCTTGAACTGTGGTGCCCAGAACTGGACACAGTATTCCAGGTGAGGTCTGACCAGAGCGGAATACAGTGGTACTATTACTTCCCTTGATCTAGATGCTATACTCCTATGGATGCAGCCCAGAATTGCATGGGCTTTTTTAGCTGCTGCATCACACTGTTGACTCATGTCAGGTTTATGGTCTACCAAGACTCCTAGATCCTTTTCACATGTACTGCTCTCAAGCCAGGTGTCACCCATCCTGTATTTGTGCCTTTCATTATTATTTTTTTGCCCAAGTGTAGTACTTTACATTTCTCCCTGTTAAAATTCATCTTGTTTGCTTTGAGTCCCTCTCTTCCTTCCTCTCTTCCTCCCTCTCTCTTTCTTCTGCCCGTCCTCATCCTAACCCCCTCCACGTGGCGCTGGGGCTCGCGCCCACAAACTGCAGCTGCCTCGCTACCTCGTAAACCATCTCCCACCCCCCTCCGAACATCCAATTTCCGAAACGGTGACGTCCTAAACAGAAAGGTCACGGCGAGGAGGGGAGGAGATCAAGCTGAAAGGCCGAGAGGTCAGAGGTGGCGACCCGGGGGTTTGCCAGATGCCAGCAAATCGTTTAAAGTGGGGGCGGGCAGGCGAGGAGCGCCGTCCGAGTCCCTGGGCTCATCTGTACGGTCCTTGGAGGTGGGGTGGAAGCATCCCATAATTCGAGACGTCCTCCATAATTCCCCCATACCTTGTCCTCCTCCAAATGACCACCGCGGCACATTTCCCCCTCCCTTGAACTGGATTCCCTCCTGCCTTCGGAGCAGGGTTAGGGTAGGAGTAGGGAGAGGCAGCGGTTGTGTAGTGGTTAGAGTGCCCACACTCATCCCATGTAGCTCATTGAGTGTGACCTTGGAAGCTGGCCACTGCCTCTCTAGGTGGTTTTGGGGATTAAACGAGGCAGGGGAGAACCGTTATTATTATTATTAATAAACAATTATTATTATTATTATTATTATTATTATTATTATTATTATTATTTATTTGTACCCCGCCCATCTGGCTGGGTCCCCCCAGCCACTCTGGGTGGCCTCCAACAGATATTAAAATACATTAAAATATCACAGGTTAAAAACTTCCCTAAACAGGGCTGCCTTCAGGTATTTTCTGAATGTCAGATAGTTGTTTATTTCCTTGACATCTGATGGGAGGGCGTTCCACAGGGCGGGTGCCACTACCGAGAAGGCCCTCTGCCTGGTTCCCTTTGGCTTTGCTTCTCGCAGTGAGGGAACCGCCAGAAGGCCCTCGGAGTTGGACCTCAGTGTCCGGGCTGAACGGTGGGGGTGGAGACGCTCCTCCAGGTATACAGGACCGAGGCCGTTTAGGGCTTTCAAGGTCAGCACCAACACTTTGAATTGTGCTCAGAAACGTACTGGGAGCCAATGTAGGTCTCTCAGGACCGGTGTTATGTGGTCCCAGCGGCCACTCCCAGTCCCCAGTCTAGCTGCCGCATTCTGGATTAGTTGTAGTTTCCGGGTCACCTTCAAAGGTAGCCCCACGTAGAGCGCATGGCAGTAGTCCAAGCGGGAGATAACCAGAGCATGCACCACTCTGGCGAGACAGTCTGCGGGCAGGGAGGGTCTCATCCTGCGTACCAGATGGAGCTGCCCTGGACACCGAATTGACCTATGCCTCCATGGACAGCTGTGAGTCCAAAATGACTCCCAGGCTGCGCACCTGGTCCTTTGGGGGCACAATTACCCCGTTCAGGACCAGGGAGTCCCCCACACCTGCTCGCACCCTGTCCCCCAAAAACAGTACTTCTGTCTTGTCAGGATTCAGCCTCAATATTATTATTCAATATTATTATTATTATTATTGTTGTTGTTGTTGTTGTTGTTGTTGTTGTTGTTGTTGTTGTTTGTTTGTTTGTTTATTTATTACTTATACCCCGCCCATCTGGCCAGGCCTCCCCAGCCACTCCGGGCAGCTCCCAACAGCATATTAAAAACCTCCTTTATGGTCCAGCTCTCACTTCCATACATCACTACTGGGAAAACCAGACTTATTACGCAGTTTTATTTTCTGGGCATCTGCCGCCCCTTAGGGGCAGATCGTTGCATTGCACCCTCTTTCCTAACACTGGGACTTCCAGTTAAAGGTAGATAGCCGTGTTGGTCTGTCATAGTCAAAACAAAATAAAATAAAAAAAATTCCTTCCAGTAGCACCTTAGAGACCAACTAAGTTTGTTCTTGGTATAGAACTGGGACTTCCAAACGTCGAAGGAAACTGAATATTGAAAGAAACAAAATAAAATAAAATAAATTCTTCCAGTAGCACCTTAGAGACCAACTAAGTTTGTTCTTGGTATGAGCTTTCGTGTGCATGCACACTTCTTCAGATACACTGAAACAGAAGTCACCAGACCCTGATATATAGGGAGAGGGTGGGGAGGGGTATTACTCAGAGGGGTGGTGGAAATGGGTGAAAGGTTGATAGCTGTGGTAAACCTGTTGATGACTGTTAACGGCTGCAATTAGTCTTACAGGAAAAAGCAAAGGGTGAGCCTTTAACTGAATATTGAAAGGTTAGGGACCAGTGACGGATTTACGTATAAGCTAAACAAGCTCTAGCTTAGGGCCCCACTCTCTTGGCCCCCCCCCCAAAAAAAAAATTAAAGGAAAAAACAACAACTGGATGTACATTTCCAAAATATAAGATAAAAAACAAATGAAATAAAACCTACATCCAACAACAGTGTTTTGTGTTGTGTAGGCTCCTGTGATGTAAGTCATGGGCCCCGCCTGCTAGCCTGCTCCCTAAAATAGCACTGGTTTGCTCCTTTCTATATATAGGGTGCCTACATACTGCCATTTATCATTTATTGGTAGTTTGCATCATATATTTACACCTATGATTATTTCATGTGATAGCAAGTTTCTTGAGACCGGATGATGAGTCTATGCAAATTATGTTTCTAAAGGAATTTATGTTCTTGCCAAATGCCCATGTGTTTGCATGATTAAGTTTATGAATAAAAAAATCATTTTAAGTTAGGGCTTAATTATTATTTCACTATTAATATACTTCTTAAATTGTATTTCCCCATTACTATAATCTAAAGCTAAAGGGACCCCTGACCGTTAGGTCCAGTCGCGTCTGACTCTGGGGTTGCGGCGCTCATCTCGCTTTACTGGCCGAGGGAGCCGGCGTACAGCTTCCGGGTCATGTGCCCAGCAGGACTAAGCCTCTTCTGGCGAAACAGAGCAGCACACGGAAACGCCGTTTACCTTCCTGCCGGAGCGGGACCTATTTGTCTACTTGCACTTTGACGTGCTTTCGAGCTGCTAGGTTGGCAGGAGCAGGGACCGAGCAACGGGAGCTCACCCCGTCATTGCGGGGATTCGAACCGCCAACCTTCTGATCGGCAAGCCCTAGGCTCTGTGGCTTAACCCACAGCGCCACCTGGGTCCCCACCATTACTATACTTCTTCTTAATTGTATTTCAGTTCAACAATGACTTTGATAAAATACATATTTTGTTATGCGCAAATAGCTTTAGATACCTATCAGGTCCATCAATGACCATATAGCATATATTCCGCACAAAAAACAGTGACAATTTGTTGTTGACAAAGGACAGCCGGACATATAAAGGGCCCCATTACCTTCAGGAGCTGAGGGCCGCATCAAACCTAAATCTGGCCCTGGGTTTGGGACAGATAAAAGAAAGTCCTTCTTCACGAAGCACTTGGTTTAACTACGGAACTCACTGCCACAGGAGTCAATCACCTAAATGGCTTTAAAAGAGGAATGGACAGATCCATCTGTCAGGGGTGCTCTAGCAGAGATTGCTGCATTGCAGGGGGTTGGACTGGATGACCCTTGGGGGTCCCGTTCAAAGAATCTATGATTCTATGATTCCAACCACGGAGGCAGAGTACAGCCTCTATGGAGAGCATTCTCCTCCTCCAATAATTTGTCCCATTCTCTGTTAAAGCCATCCAAGTTTGCAAACCCTCCAAGTGTCCCTATTTTCCAGGGACGGTCTCAGATTTACAAAAGCTGACCCGGTTTTTTTATTTGATCCCACAATGTCCCACTTTTTTTTAGGACATCCCTGTTTTCAGGGGAGAAACGTTGGAGGGGATGGAATAGGACGTCCCTATTTTCAGGGGAGAAACGTTGGAGGGGATAATAATAATAATAATAATAATAATAATAATAATAATAATAATTAATTCCAGTTACAGGTAGGTAGCCGTGTTGGTCTGCCATAGTCAAAACAAAATAAAAAAATAAAAAATTCCTTCCAGTAGCACTTTAGAGACCAACTAAGTTTGTTCTGAGGGGACGCGGGTGGCGCCGGGGGTTAAACCACAGAGCCTAGGGATTGCCGATCAGAAGGTCGGCGGTTCGAAACCCCGCCACGGGGTGAGCTCCTGTTGCTCGGTCCCAGCTCCTGCCCACCTAGCAGTTCGAAAGCACGTTAAAGTGCAAGTAGATAAATAGGCACCGCTCCGGCGGGAAGGTAAACGGTGTTTCCGTGCGCTGCTCTGGTTCGCCAGAAGTCCTGCTTAGTCCTGCTGGCCACATGACCCGGAAACTGTACGCCGGCTCCCTCGGCCAGTAAAGCGAGATGAGCGCCGCAACCCCAGAGTCGGACACGACTGGACCTAATGGTCAGGGGTCCCTTTACCTAAGTTTGTTGGTATGAGCTTTCGTGTGCATGCACACTTCTTCTGAAGAATATCTGAAGAAGTGTGCATGCACACGAAAGCTCATACCAAGAACAAACTTAGTCGGTCTCTAAGGTGCTACTAGAAGGATTTTTTTTTTTTTTGTTAATAATAATGATGTGTCATTCTGCACAACTGCCAGCAGGTGGCGCAAGAGACTTTATCATGATGGTCAATTGATGATTTGGGAAGAGCGGTTTGAAAGCTCCGGGGCATCTTGGGGGTGCGCAGGGAGTTTGGGGGTTTCCGACCTAAAAGAAGCTGGGATTTGGCATGCAGGGAATTCTCCCTTGCTTCCTGCAACCTCTGTCGGCTGTCTCTTGAAACACTAGAGTAACTGTACTCTATCATTTGCTGTGTGTTTTTGCTGGGAAATACCAGAAACTTTACAGAAAGGGACCCAGGTGGCGCTGTGGGTTAAACCACAGAGCCTAGGGCTTGCCGATCAGAAGGTCGGCGGTTCGAATCCCCGGACGGGGTGAGCTTCCCGTTGCTCGGTCCCTGCTCCTGCCCACCTAGCAGTTTGAAAGCACGTCAAAGTACAGGTAGATAAATAGGTCCCGCTCCGGAGGGAAGGTAAACGGCGTTTCCGTGCGCTGCTCTGGTTCGCCAGAAGCGGCTTAGTCGTGCTGGCACATGACCCGGAAGCTGTACGCCGGCTCCCTCGGCCAGTAAAGCGAGATGAGCGCCGCAACCCCAGAGTCGTCCACGACTGGACCTAACGGTCAGGGGTCCCTTTACCTTTTACCACGCAGCATGCGGTATTTTTCCCATTAGTTTATTATTACAGCCATAGGCCCATTTCAAAACAATAGAATGCTTCATACATCATACTTCGTACATCTGCTCTGGTTCGCCACAAGCGGCTTAGTCCTGCTGGTCACATGACCCGGAAGCTGTACGCCGACTCCCTCGGCCAGTAAAGCGAGATGAGAGCCGCAACCCCAGAGTCGTCCGCGACTGGACCTAACGGTCAGGGGTCCCTTTACCTTTACCTTTACCAGAAACTAGCCGCCCTCTCTGGTCCAGGTTTGGATTTGATAACCGGCTTTATCACTCCCCGAAGGAGTCTCCAAGAGGCTCACATTCTCCTTTCCCTTCCTGCCCCACAACAAACCCTCTGTGAGGTGAGTGGGGCTGAGAGACTTCAGAGAAGTGGGAGGGAAACAAGCTCCCTCCAACCAGCCCTGGAAATATTCGAAGGCGGCTCTCCTACCTCCTCTCTCCCAGACATACCCAGCTCCTTCGACCGTTCCTCATCAGGCTCGGTTTCCAGGGATCACCTTGGGGAATGGGGAGAACAAGCCGGCCAGCTGCAATCGGTGGCCTGAAAATGACTGTGTATTCCCCCAAACACCCCCCCCCAAAAGCCCCTTGCAACCATGAACTTTATCTGGGCTCGTGTCAAACTCAGTTAAAACCTCTGCCTTGGCCCGAAGGCTGCGGTTGGGCTCCCTCGGGCGGAAGTAATGGACTGTGACATACCAGCCGAAAAAGCCGCTTGCCAAACAATGGGGACCGATGGCAAGGACGCGGAGACGTCTTTCTCACCCTGCGCAATTTGCCGCCACTGGCCTCCTAGACCTGCCGGTGTCGCAAGACTCTCCGGAGCGCCAAGACTGGTCCCAGCAGCTGTCCAGCCTGAAATCGGAGCCGCCGAGTCAGAAGGGACCCCGGCGACCATCTATTCCAACCCCCTGCAATGCAGGGGTCTTCTTCTCAACGTGGGGCTCGGCCCAATATCCCTGATACTGTGCTTTGTGCTTGGTTTGCCACTTGCGCAGCCAGGGAGAGGAAGGAAGAAGAAGAAGAGGAGTTTGGATTTGATATCCCGCTTTATCACTACCCGAAGGAGTCTCAAAGCGGCTCACATTCTCCTTTCCCCTTCCTCCCCCACAACAAACACTCTGTGAGGTGAGTGGGGCTGAGAGACTTCAAATAAGTGTGAGTAGCCCAAGGTCACCCAGCAGCTGCATGTGGAGGAGAGGAGACGCGAACCCGGTTCACCGGATTACGAGTCCACCGCTCTTAACCAGTACACCACACTGGCTCTACAGAAGGTCATAACCGCAGCCCGGAAGATTACTGGTCATCCTCTCCCATCTCTGGAAGAACTATACAGTTCCCGTTGCCTTAAAAAAGTAAATAATATTTTACAGGGTCCATCTCATCCGGGATATAGTCTATGCACCACTGCCTTCATACAGAACAATTAAATCAAGAACAAATAGATTAAAAAACAGTTTCTATCCAAAAGCAATAACCATCTTAAATGCTGTAACCAGATAATATGACCTTGGAGAGTTGTGATGGGTGTGTACGTATGTGCATGTGTGGCTGAAAATGTGTTTCTTTGTGCTGTTTTGTTGTTTTGTTTTTATGGGATGGCATCCAATTTCGTTCCACTTGTACAACGTTGTACTTGTACAATGACAATAAAGAAATCTAATCTTATCTTATCTTATCTTATCTTATCTTAAGGAGCATCTCCACCCCAGACACTGGGGTCCAGCTCCAAGGGCCTTCTGGCGGTTCCCTCCCTGCGAGAAGCGAGGTTGCAGGGAACCAGGCAGAGGGCCTTCTCGGTGGTGGCTCCCTCTCCCATCAGATGTCAAGGAAATAAACAACTATCTGACTTTTACCAGACATATTGAAGGCAGCCCTGTTTATGGAAGTTTTTTTTAATGTTTGATGTTTTATCGTGTTTTTAATATTCTGTTGGGAGCTGCCCAGAGTGGCTGGGGAAACCCAGCCAGATGGGCGGGGTATAAGTAATAAATTATTATTACTAAAATTATTGTTATGGCATCTTTGTCTGAGGGAAAAGGAGGTTTGCGAGACTCTGCGAGCTGCAGGCGTAGAAGTCAGCCAGGAAGGAAGGGGCAAAGTCGCTGAAGGGGGGGGCAGTCTTTGGCACAGCAGTATGGCGGCTAACAGATTGAGGTTGAATTCTGACAAGACAGAAGTACTGTTTTTGGGGGACAGGGGACAGGCAGGTATGGGGGACTCCCTGGTCCTGAATGGGGTCACTGTGCCCCCGAAGGACCAGGTGCGCAGCCTGGGAGTCATTTTGGACTCACAGCTGTCCATGGAGGCGCAGGTTAATTCTGTGTCCAGGGCAGCTCCATCTGGTACACAGGATGAGACCCTCCCTGCCCGTAGACTGTCTGGCCAGAGTGGTGAATGCTCTGGTTATCTCCCGCTTGGACTACTGCAATGCACTCTACGTGGGGCTACCTTTGAAGGTGACCCGGAAACTGCAATTAATCCAGAATGCGGCAGCCAGACTGGGGACTGGGAGAGGCCGCTGAGACCACATAACACTGGTCCTGAGAGATCTACATTGGCTCCCAGGACGTTTCCGAGCACAATTAAAAGTGTTGGTGCTGACCTTTAAAGCCCTAAATGGCCTCGGTCCTGTATACCTGAAGGAGCGTCTCCACCCCGGACACTGAGGTCCAGCACCGAGGGCCTTCTGGCAGTTCCCTCCCTGCGAGAAGTGAGGTTACAGGGAACCAGGCAGAGGGCCTTCTCGGTGGTGGCGCCCGCCCTGTGGAACGCCCTCCCGTCAGATGTCAAGGAAATAAGCAGCTATCCTATTTTTAAGAGACATCTGAAGGCAGCCCTGTTTAGGGATGTTTTTAATGTTTAACGCTGTATTGTTTTTAACACTTGATTGGGAGCCGCCCAGAGTGGTTGCGGAAACTCAGCCAGATGCGCGGGGTACAAATAATAAATTATTATTATTATTATAGTACTGGGGGTGCAGAGGTCACAGGCGCCGGGGGGGGGGGGTTAAATGGGAAATAAGGGCAAAATGTTTGGCAGCCGTCCAGGAAATTGGCTTCTGCAGTTGAACCCACGGAATTTAAGAGAGGTCCTCGTGGGCTCAGGGCGCCCCATTTTCTAGGTCTTTTGTCCTGGAGGGGGCACACTGCCGCCATCTGCAGAGAGGGAAGAAAATGGAGGACGTTTGAAGACAAGGGCCCCGGCAAAGAACTCTCCTCCGTCTTCGTCTTGGAAAAACACTGCAGCAAAAAAGGAAAAAAAAAATTAGCAGCACTGCAGTCATTAATATGCAAAAATGCAAATGAGGAGGTAATTAAGCTGCAGTCCTCTGGAGGATATTTCCATCATAATGAATTCTATTGTCAGGGAGGAAAAGGCAGCCAGGCACAGTGATGGTAGCTTTATATTCAGGGGATCGGAATGGGGTGCCCTGTAGATACCCGCTTTTTTCGGGGTTGGGTCGTTCCCAGGGAGGGAGAGCTTGCCTCTCTGCTCAGGTGCGAAGTACGTGCGGCGATGTGGGGCTCCCGAGTGGGCGGGAATAAAAGAGCTTTCTCTTCTCCCCCCCCCCCCCCGCAAAAAAAAACACCACCGTCACGAGCTCAGAATATTGGAAATCGCCACACGTGGGGAGACGTTGAGAGGCTGTGCGGCGAGGATGTGGCCTCTTGCGCGGCGATAGAATCGCAGGAGTGTCGAGTCGGAGAGGGACCCCGAAGGGTCATCTAGCCCAACCCCCTGCAATGCAGGGGTCACGACCCGAGAACCTACCCCACCTCCGTTTAAAAACATCCCAGGGCGGAGAATCGGCCACCTTTGACCCTCGCGTTCCCTTCCACCTTTGCAATTCCATGATTCTGCTATTTTATGTCCGTTCCGCGGTCAAACAGCTCCGACCCCCGGAGAGGCCTTCTTCGTTCTTCTAAAAGTCAGATAGTTGTTTATTTCCTTGACATCTGACGGGAGGGCACCACCACCGAGAAGGCCCTCTGCCCGGTTCCCCTGTAACCTCTCTTCTCGCAGGGAGGGAACTGCCAGAAGGCCCTCGTCGCTGGATCTCAGTGTCCGGGCTGAACGATGGGGGTGGAGATGCTCCTTCAGGTATACTGGGCCATTTAGGGCTTTCAAGGTCAGCACCAACACTTTGAATTGTGCTCAGAAACATCCTGGGAGCCAATGGAGGTCTTTCAGGACCGGTGTTATGTGGTCTCGGTGGCCGCTCCCAGTCCCCAGTCTAGCTGCCGCATGGTCAGAGATTCTGGGAGTTGGGGCTTGGCAACATCTGGAGGGCTGCAGATGGTCTTTCCAATTCCTGATAGGAGATGCCAGGGACCCACGAAGAAGAAGAAGAAGAAGAAGAAGAAGAAGAAGAAGAAGAAGAAGAAGAAGAAGAGGAGGAGGAGGAGGAGGAGGAGGAGGAGGAGGAGGAGGAGGAGGAGGAGGAGTTTGGATTTGATATCCCGCTTTATCACTCCCCGAAGGAGTCTCAAAGCGGCTCACATTCTCCTTTCCCTTCCTGCCCCACAACAAACACTCTGTGAGGTGAGTGGGGCTGAGAGACTTTAGAGAAGTGGGACTAGCCCAAGGTCACCCAGCAGCTGCATGTGGAGGAGCGGGGAATCGAACCTGGTTCCCCAGATTACGAGTCTACCGCTCTTAACCACTACACCACACTGGCCATGATACAAGAGATCAAGGGTCCGGAAACCAAGCCTGATGAGGAATGGTTGAAGGAACTGGGTATGTTTAGAGACGAAGAAGAAGAAGAAGAAGAAGAAGAAGAAGAAGAAGAAGAAGAAGGGGAAGAAGAGTTTGGATTTGATATCTCGCTTTATCACTACCCAAAGGAGTCTCCAAGTGGCTCACATTCTCCTTTCCCTTCCTGCCCCACAACAAACCCTCTGTGAGGTGAGTGGGGCTGAGAGACTTCAGAGAAGTGGGACTAGCCCAAGGTCACCCAGCAGCTGCATGTGGAGGAGAGGAGACGCGAACACAGTTCACCCCGAATTACGAGTCTACCGCTCTTAACCATGACACCACGCTGGCTCCAGCACCAGGCCCCGGTCCCTCTCCTAGAAAGCACGCAAGCTCCTAGTCCTCATGGTTTTGAATAAATGGGCCGGTTCGCATTGGAATCTAGGAAGTGGCCTTATTATACCAAGTGAGATCGCTGGTACATCGAGCTCAGTATTGTCTACACTGGCCGGCGGTGTCTCTCCCGGGTTTCAGACAGAGGGATGTCCCCAGACCTACCTGGAAATGATCAGGGGGTCTTGTGCGTCCGTCCCCGAGCCGCAGCCCTTCCCCCGCCCCCCCCCCCAAATTCCCTGCCCAGCCCCCACTTCACCCCCCGCCACCCAGCCATCAATCTTCTGTCTGGCACATGGAAAGCAGCTGCCTTGACGTATCAAGTTATGGGTTCCTTTGCTGGGAGATGGGCGAGAGTTTTCGCCCGTGCGCACAGCCCGGGGGGTGGGGGGGTCCGAGAGGTGGCAGGGAAGGGCGGGGGCAAGCCGATGAACAGAAGAAAGCGGGGTGTTGGGGGAAAGGCTGGACCCCAAGGAAGCCCAATGTCTGGGGGGGGGGGTCGGGGACACTGCGTAATATACATATGGGCGATGCTCCGAGAGCGAAACAGTTCACAGAGTCTCTTGGTTTTTACAATGGGGGGGAAAAATAGGAACTTGTGGGGATGCCTATGGTGGAGCAGCTGTGGTTGTGGGGAGGGGGGAGGGGGAGAAAGGAGATGACAGGTGCGTGGCAAGAGACTGTGTGTGTGTGTCTCTGTGTGTGTGTGAGAGAGAGAAAACCGTGAGCGTTTCCGCACAGCCCTGCGACAGGCCTCCAAAACCATCCCCTCTTCTCTCCTATTCCACCCGTCGTAAAAGTCCTTTATCGCGTCTCTGAATTTTGCCACACCTTGGCCAGTCTATCTGTCTGTCTATCAGGACTGCCAGCTCATCCCAGTGACCGGGGGTGCCCGGGGGTCATGTTGTGCAGATGCCCCGATGATCCTCTTCCAAAGCAGCTCCTCTGTTCCGAACTTAAAAACGG